>DWPV01003469.1:0-15166 GCA_018251915.1 Urbanus proteus proteus | reverse complement strand
TACTTTCATATGCATTGAGTAAAAAAAATATTTTGAAATCACAAACAGACACTTCAATTTTATTTATTTGTATAGATTATATAGCCTATGTCACTATGACAATTGAGACGAATCCAACGACACCTCGTATGTTATCCGTTAAGTGGTTTGGGCTTTGGGGCGTAGGGGCATACATACATGCATACATACACACACACACGCACACATATACACTCATACATACATACATACATACATACACACATACACGCGAAAAACACTTCTTAACGCAGTTTGTTAAAGAAACACTTTCTACAGTCACAGCCCCACGCTAGGATATGCTCATGTGTGTGTGCTATGAACACAGACTAATACACAAACACCCAGACCCAGAATTTATCATCATTCGGATATCTGACCTAATCGAACCCGGAACCTGTGTCAGACCGTAGTCACCGTTCCAGGATGAACAGGACTCTAGTCAACAGTATGGTCACCCTAAAAACTAACTGATTTAGTATCTAAGTCACCCTCGCGTGCCCAATATTTTTGAATTAGGATGTAATTTATCATCATCGTATTTTAAATTTTATTCTAGAAGCTAGAATTTTTCAAAAAATAATGCGATTCGATTCAAAATGGTTTGTTTTGTGTTTAAAGAACGGAAAATAGATATTGAAAGACTAGCTGGTTCCCGCGATTTCACCTGCATTAAAAAAGTAAAAAGGAATACTTATCTAAACAGATAACACCCCGCGCTCCTGCGACAGCGGCCGCATGCGCGTGGCGCGCGCACTTATGCTTTTTTCGAAAATTAAAATAGCCTATGTTACGTCTTAGATCTTCAGCTATCTTCCAGTGGTAGTCCAGTCAAAATCGGTCCAGTCGTTTAGAAGATTAGTTCAGCCAAACAGACTGAGACCGGCAAATTCTTTTTAAATTGCATTTTCGTTATAGGTATCGTGTATACTTTTCACTTCAATTTTATTTATTTGTATAGAATTTATTTCAGGAAATATTGCGATTTAAAATGGGCCATTTTGTGTTTAAAGATGAGAAAAAAAATATTTGGAAGATGGTAAAAGTATATCTTAAAGTGGTAGAGCCCTTTCTGGTTCGACTCCGGCGGCACCACTGCCACACCTATTTCTGTTATAACAGCAGTGTAGCGCTGCTGTGTTCTGGTCTGAAGGGTGTGGTAAGGGAGATATGCTTGTCCGAGGCTTTCCAACTGAGTCCTCAGGGGTAGCAACACATCTATGGCCAACCTCAGGTAAAACTGTGAACTTATATGGGATAGACTGTATGCTCATTTGCTACTTCCATCATAAAAAAAATGTAGCACATTGATCAACCAAAAACGTAAAATCGTGGAGCACAGTGTAATCAGTGATTGAGTGACGGTAGTGCCACAGGAGCTGTACCACCTTTGCAAATATTGGAAATTGCTTTAAAACTTTTACTGCGTGATTCAGACATACTATCGGCGCCATCTCTTGACGAGCTACTGATATAACTCCACTGTTATTTTCAAAGAAAAGTAGGTTCATAAATTGAAACCATACCTCCAAATCCTTGCAACACAGCCCTCTTGCCCGAAGTCTTGGCTACCATGTCCAATACTACACTGCTTGGTAGTGTAGTCTCCACCATAAAGGCGCCATCTTTGAATATTGCCTGTAAATAAGAATAATATATACTACATTTACTAGTTTTTACCTGCAGCTTCTCTCTCGCTAATGTGACATAGAGACCGTAGGTATCAAAGAAAGTAGGTTGTAGGAATAAAAATTACTTTCTATCCCTCGGGAGTAGTACATTTTTTCAGGATGAAAGGTACTCTATGTCCTTTTCTAGACCACTTGCAATATGTGTGTAAAATTTCATATCAATCGGTTGAGCAGTTAAGGCGTGAAGGCGTTACAAACAAACAAACAAATAAACGGACATTCGCATTTATAATAATTAGGATTATATAACAAACGAGCATAATTATACGAGTAGTACAGATGTGCTCGTAGCACCTACGTCAACTGCCATCTGAATTAGAATCCTACCTAAGGTCAGCTACATATATATGTTGCTGCTCCTGAAGACTAAGTTGGAATGCCTCGTATTTTTTCTCTCCTAACACATTAGTAATACACAAAAAATTGTCAATGGTTTCACTCAAACCTCGATGGGTCAACAGCCTTTAACTTAGTCATTTCCTTTGTTAAAACATTTCACTTCTTAATTAAGCAACTATGAATATCCACCGTACTCAAAATGCATAATGCAAACAACAAAAATATCTTCACAAAATTATTCTGTAAAAGTTGACTGCGCTTATTTATTGTCCTTTAAATTGTGTTTATGCAAATCGGCAGAAAAACGGACGCCGCTCGGGGTAACTAGCCGTAAAGATTAATCCTTTGTGGTATTGTCTGGTTAAAAACTCTCGTGTAGTGTTGTAAAACAAAATTTTATGGGCTGGGTCCTCTATCATAGATGTCGAATCAAATTTATCTAACAATTTTAATTAATTCGTGTACTCGGATTTCTACATATATGGTTCTTACTATCTCATACCTTACTGTTGTTTCGTGTACCTACGCGTTCTACACACATAACCCGACACTACAATTTTCTCTCTTTTAAGATTTCTCTTTCTCTTCTCGTGGATGCTACGGACTCACACACAAAGACGAATATACAAACGCTTCGGAATCGCAATCTAAAACTCATCATTAATATTCCAGTCAAGCAGGGAATCAAACCCAGAACCCACTGCGCATCAGACCGGTACGCTGACAGTCCGCTACAAGGGTCGTCTATGTTTTAAAGTAACAAAAGTGCTAGCGAGGCGTAAGACCGCGTAACTTCTGATCTACGAGCGCTTCCAGATTCGACGCTGCAAAACAAATGTCCGAGTGTTATAGAGGACTTACTCGATTTACCATCGAAAATAGTAAAGAAAATAAAGACCAGTTAAGTAGGAGTTCTACAACTGTGGTTTTTTATCTTTTTTGTTTAATAGAAGTAGCTAACAGGTATACGACCACTTGATTCTAATGTTTAGCTGTGTTTAGCTATAGTCAAGTCTATTAAACTGCGGAACTGTAACTGACTGTAATTGACTTCACATAAAAGCTTAGAGCTATATAATACAGATGTTTCCCTATTTTTGAGATTTGAGACAGAATTAAAAAAAAGTGAATGTACCTTATGTCACACCTTCAAACTTTAATCCATTAGCTTTATACTGCTGTTATAATTTAGAAAGTGGCGCGGTTAGGCGAACATCAAAGATGTTAATCTGTTTTTGAATATAATTCATCCTGAAAATTACAACAAAAATATCATGTACAATTATATTATATTAACATTATGTGGAACGTTGACCTTAGAATTGATTACTGAATTATACCTATGTCTTATCTCTAATTATCTTATTACTGCATGCGTTTGTATCATCATTATCTACCAATTAATGTTCGACTAGGGACGCCATTAACGCGAGCAATAATTAATTTATAATACGCTAATATTTTCAATATTATATACAAATTTAGAATTTAACACAAAGTGACCTTTCATATTATTAAACACGTTTAGGCAACAGCGAAGGAAGCAAGGACCGATAACCTAAAGAAGATAGCGAAAAAGCGCTGGATTCAGAGGGCACAGGACCGGTTGGAGTAACGCCAATTAGGGGAAGCCTATGTCCAGCAGTGGACCTTAAAAGGCTAGGTGGGTATTCTTATAGTTCTACTCCTAGGTACGTATTTCCAAAAATCGTAACAAGGGTTTATGCCATATACCACTACGCGAGCTCAATGCATGTTGGTAGACTTCACACTTTCTAAATTTGTACGTGTGTAGTGAAGGACAAATCTTGCGACTGAAGTTGACCTCAACTGGTTGCATTATTTCTTGTACACTTTTATTTCTTACTAGCTGATCCCCGCGGTTCACCCGCGTTAAAAAATTAAAAATAAATACATACATATTTAACACACCGCGCTCCCGCGTAGGGGCCCACACGAGCATGGCGCGCACGCTAATTTTTTTTTTATAAAATTAAACAAGCCTATGTTACGCCTTAGATCTTCAGCTCCCTGCCAGTGAAAGTCCCGTCAAAATCGGTCCAGCCGTTTAGAAGATAAGCTCAGACAAACAGACAGACAGACGAAAAAAAAATTGAATTGCATTTTCCTCGTAGGTTTTGTGTAGTGTACACGAAACCTATGCATTGAGTAAAAAAAATATATATTGAAATCTCAAACAGACACTTCAATTTTATTTATTACTTCTTATATTTTTATGACAATGTATGTTTAGGTTAGTAATTCTAAAGCTAATGTAAGACACTTAAAGATTTACCACCAATTATTTTTATTATATTTATCTAGTATAAGACGTTGAATTTCAAAGCCTCCACTGCTACCTGTACTTAATCTATACGTATGTTTCTGTAAGAGCAGCTTCAAGTTTGCTCTTGACAATTGATTCAAACGAGCAAGCGTTCGTCAGTGGTCGTAGTGGACAAAGTTTCAATTACTTTGTGATGCCGTTTCGGAATGCGTATTTAGAGCTACGACGTAGTTAGTCCGCTAGTAATCAACTTTGAAAGCATTACATACGAAACTTGCCTGTTTCAAGTAAATTTAATCGTCGCTAAAATTACCACTAGTGCTTAATTGCTTCTACGATTTATGCAATAATTATACTACGGAGCCGTGGTAGCTTAGTGTACACACAGCAGCTCTTAACACTGTCGAACCAAGGGTGCTACCACCAAGGAGTTCTACCACTTTCAAAGCCAATTTATATAAGAGTAAAATCCTATGTAAAGAATATTCATATAGACAAGGCATGTCACCATATAAGAGTCCTTAGCACTTACTTACGTGTGAAAATCTACTTCATCGTTTACCCATTATCGTCCCACAGCTGGGCACGGGTTTTCCTCACTATAAGAGATTTAGGCCTTAGTCCACCACGCTGACCAAGTGCGAATTGGTAGACTTCACACGCCTTAGAAAACTATTTAGGAACTCTCAGATATCCAGGGTTCCTCACGATTTTTTCCTTCGCCCTTAAAGCAAGTGATAATTAATCTTTACTACGCACATAAATCAGAGGTGCGTGCCGGGGATTTGAACTTGACCTCCCGATTGAGAGGCAAAATTGCAACCATTAGGCTATCACTTCTCTTCAAAAATCTACTTATTTAATTAAAATTGGATACATTTCAGTTGCTTGATTGACCTGCTATGCTTTAAGTCAGTGACGCTTAACCTAAATGTGGTTGTGTTTAGAAATATAATTAAAACAGAAACTTGTAATGAAACGAGAAATCTGCTACTGAGAAGTATTAAGCGGGTAGAACTTTGAGTGGAATACGACGGGCTAGTTAAGTGCTCAGTGAATAAAATAAGGGCTAATCGTCTGTCGGGAGCCAACTTGGCAGAGAAACTAAATCTAATACCTTAGCTTAATGCTAATGTTACTAGAGTTTCAATTTATATACATAGAGTTGAGTTCCATGGCAAATGAGTCTAGTTAAACTACTCATTAATAAAGATCTCAGTTTATTTTAGATTAAATTGATATGTTATGTTGACCGAATAATGATAGTGCAGTATACTGGGTGATTTTTTTCCTTTAAAGAATAGCACATGAGTTGCAAGACTATCTTTGATAAAATTAAACTGTATTAAAAAACTTCTCAGGAATAAATATGTAGTGTTAGTTTTGACAATGATCTGTATTATTACGTCATCTTATAATTTCGGTTAAAAAGACTAAAAAGGAACCGTTTTAAAATCGAAACGAAGGGTTTTTATTAAAATATTTAAAAATCATTGATCAAATTTGAAATTTAAGTCAACTGGTTTTGGGTTCCAACATAGTCTTACATCTGTTTAAATCTGGAAATTTGTGTAAATTTTGTAATCGTAGTATTTTTCACAAGTAGTATTTTTCATTCTATATCTCAGTTTATTTTCAGATATTGCCTATTTAATATTCATCTACACTGCGTTATGTATCTACTTATAAATGCAACAAATATTAGATGCTTTTACGGATGAGTGTGTGTTGGTATGATCTAAAATTCTGTACTGAACGGATTTGTTTACACGAAAATTGGCATATGAATAGATTATAACTCTAGTTAATAACATACTACTCCATTTGAATAAAATTGTTGTTAGAAACTAGGCCTTAACATAAACGATATAATATTACGTAGCGATACGTTATAAAAAACTGTTCAGTTTTTACCTTTCGTGGAACCCTGAAAATATAATTGTACGTTTAAAAAAAATGGTTTATTAAACAGACATAATGCAGGTGAAAAGTATTACTTCATGAAAACGATATAATATTAAATGACAATGCTCTAAAGTAAAATAACTTTCTATATTTTTTGTTAATGTTGACAACCCGCGTTGCGGAACGGTTACCATTGTGGTCTGACGCGCAATGGGTCCCGGGTTCGATTCCCGGCTAGACAGACATTTAAATGGTGAATGATGAATTTAGATTTCTGTTCTGGGTCTGGGTGTTTGTGCATTCGTGTGTGTGTGTTCATGGCACCCACGACACACCTACTGGGGGGCTATGAGTGTAGAAAACGTTGTAATGTTCTTAAAAACTTGTTTTTACACTAAAAAGACAAAATACCGGTAAAAACTAGGCCATATAAACGCTATAACATTACACGCTTATGTGTTATAACAAAAATATAACATGTTATTTTATTAAAAGTTTTGATCTCGAACACTACCCGAAGGCGTTGCGATGAAAAATTATTCTCCATGAAGAATTTCTCGCAACTGTTGCTAACAAATTGGCGAGAAAATGAAATTTTATAAGCTTATAAGTGTAAAAGAAAATATGATTGATAATGATCGATAGTTTATTTCGGTGACGTTAAAATTGATGTACTGTTTCTATCCATTTACATTATGAAAATAAAATATAACGTAGTGGGTACGATGAATTTAACTGAAACAAACTTGCTTAAACATGTTAGTATAGTTTAAATTTTATCGTAACAAATAAGACTTTCTTTGCATAGATCCATTTTTGTATAGAAATGACACAAACATTTTGTAATGATCACAATCGCAAATATAAAGGGACTTAAAAATCGTCAAACAATAAAGTAGAACTTCATACATACGCAAACACATAATTTTAATTATGAATATGACTTCATACAATCATAATATTATATTTAAAATTGTTACAATAAAATTGTTACTTAGCACTATGCTAAGACTAATAATATTTATTTGAAATAATTAAGCATTCTCATGCTATTACTAAGGTAAGTGGCCAATGCCGCTCAAGGACATCTATAATCAACCCCAGATAAAATCACAATCCTACCTGGGATTGGCCACAGATGCGTTGCTTCCCTTGAGGGCTATGTTGAAACTCCTCGGAAAAGTATAGTTATAGTTATACCTGCTTCTGATATACACAGTCTTTATAGCACTAGTAGACTAGATATATATCAAGTATAAAGATTTATACTTCTACAAAACGATAACTCTGTGGTAGTATCGCATAAAGTGTAAAGTTCTAAGATATGTGGCCTGGTAGTAGGCGAGTAGTAAATAAAAACAGTTACTATGCAAACCGTCTTAATATACAACATAAAGAACACACAACGGAATTTGAATTTACCAATAATATCTAATATTTACTATAAACAGAACCCGAGAATAGTACAGTAAATAAGAACCATGAAATAAAGTAGGTACATATATTATTATATCGTAATGCATAAAATATTCAACTATCTCCGTATAATCATATTTATAAAGAGAACGAGTAGGTATGCTCTGACGGAAGAGACAACTCCGTCTGAACTATTTTTACTCGACTGTCAAAGCAGGGTTATGTTTTTTACAGTGAAGCGTGTACATCCTCCATATAAAGAGACAATCTAAGTCCTTAGAAAAGGCAACAAATCTGCGATTGATTACAATTCTACTCCCTGTCTTGGAGGATTGAATGGACAACAATGACCACTTGGGATGATAAGCGGTCATTGTGAGGTTATTGTCAACTGATGAGGTGGACTACATGGTCATAACCTTTGATTTAAATGAATATATGTGAAAAGTATGTTTGCATACTCAAAGTATTATACAACAAATACTAATCAAAATTTTGGAATACTATTTAGTAGCTTAGCATGTAGTAGTCATGCGAGTGCCTTATTATCCACTGTAGTTAAGTGGCGCCTAATCCCTTAAACGTTCCATTCATATAATATTAAAGCTCAGAACGACTGTGACAGAAGATTAAGGTGCATTTAAAACGTAAATAAGAATCATATTTGTTTATTGAGATGTCCATTTTGTGACGCTTATCAGAGCTAGCCACCTGATCAACACTTTTTGGGGAGTGAAAAATCTCTTTTTTAGAAAAAGAGATATTTTATTTTTATGGCCAATATTTGAAAAACAATTTTTACTTCAATCAGGCAGTTATAGCAAGTCATTATTTCTAAAATACACATAACTTTGAAATATCAAAGTGCGTGCCTGAAGTCTAACCTCGGACCTCATCTCCCCAATTCTCATTTACACCATAATAACCTTTAAACCGTAAAAAATGCGTTCTAAAAACAAAAGCGGCTAAACTTCATTATTATTACGTATATTCACAGCACAAGAAGATATCTCAGACATGTTTACCACGTACTAATACATTCACTTTACAAAACTTGATTCTAGCTAACCGAGTTATGAACTCCTCGCCGGCAAGCGCTCTGAACAAATTCTAAGTGGATTTGTCAAATGTGGCTGTATAATAAGCTTTCGTGGATTTATTATCTCTTCCCGAGGCTAAAATAATATTAGACTCACCCAATTAATGGATGTGCGAAGTATGTTTTAGATTTTAGGTCAAACATAGCTCTGAAATTAGACGTAATACCAATTAATTTGCAAGAAAATGTAGATTTAATTTAATTCATCTCTGTATGTTTAATTAAATGATTTGTAGGTACATATACAGTTGTGTCGGGTCCTACGATAAGATATCAAGTATTTATAAGGACCACAAGTACGTCATACCTATTACAATAGTAAGTAATGTTTATTAAAAATGATCTTTTTTTAAATATAAATGAAACGATTTTCAATGAACAGCCGGAACTGATAAACCGAATAAACATTTAGTTACTAGTTAAATTCCGCGGTAGTCTTATAAGATTTTATAACAAAACTCAAAATTCTTCGATAGTCTTATTTTATAACAAAACTCATTTATTTTGACGCGAAACACAATAATGAATGATCTCCTACCAATATTTAATTAAACGGATTACAAATATGACGCACGTTATTTTATAAAGAGGTCCGAATTTCGTTAAAAATCAATATTTATTAACACTTCACTTTTGAAAGCACATTCATTTTAATCTCTTGATGAAGTACACGTATATTATTGTATTTATTGTAAATACCAAAACATGAAAAATACAAATAAATAATCTTATTACAGTTGCTGAAATTATTCCGTTTATTTGTTTGTAACGCCTTCACGCTTCAACTACTCAACCGAACGTTATGAAATTTTGCACACACATTGCCGGGGGTATAGAAAAAGACATAGACTACCTTTCATCCCAAAAAGAGATACTACTCCCGAGGGATAGAAAAGTTACTTTTATACCTACAATGTACCTACTTTATACCTACGGCCTCTATGTACGAATGTACATTAGCGCGAGTGAAGCTGCGGGTAAATACTAGTTTATTATATTGTGCACTGCACCATATTGTAACGGTATCATTTTATATACGCTATTTTTATTAAGAACTATTTCTAGACTCCGATGGAATGTCTCATAAAAGATGCCTTTATTGCTTGCAAGTACATAACGTAAATACAGTTGGTATAAGACAGAAATCGATGTGGCGAACCGCGAAGAGCTCTACCAGCATTATTTATTACAGAGGGGCAGTTCAGTTTACTTACTTGCGTCATAAACCCTAACAATACAACGCCTTTTGCAAAAACAGGTTAACGAGGTGCTGAAATGCACACCAGGGTTTATATCGCTTATTATGTTTCCGCAGCCATTGAAGGACGCTGTATTAAGCAATCGTTATCGTCCATCATTTGAGCTGTAACGATATACGCGACATCAATACGCTACATCGATTTTATACCTACATACTATGGATTGTAAAGCAATACCTACTAGGTGTAATTGAAGATCTAGAAAGCTATTTTAAGACTGCCAATACGTATGTTTATAGTTACTACGGAGAATATTAGTGCGCTACACAGCAGTGACATTATTATATAGAGTTACCAAACTAGAATGCTTTGCAACACAGCTTTTATGAGACAGTAATAGTTATGGGGGTGGTGCTTTGAACTACAAAGGATTATACCACCTTATTTAGATACTAAAACATTGATAACTGGTGATGGAAACGCTACCATTTAAGGTAAAAATAAAATTACAACCATAACACATACATAGCGTAAACAAAACAAATGATAAAACTTTAGTAATACGATCGCATAGTTCGCCGTTATATCATGTCTTCCCACACAATACGGTCTAACGAGGTGCTGAAATGCACACCAAGTGTTTTACAGCTGGCGTTTTTGCCGCTATTGCTATGAAGCGGACGTTATAAGCGATCGCTATCGTCCATCATTTGTACGCTAAACGCGATCGTGCGACATCGATCCCAAGCGCTAAATTTATGACGTCATATCAAAGACGTGACACAACAACGCGTGGCCAAATATGTAAATGTTATCAAAAATCGGTAGACTTAAGAAACTCTATAAAATAAATAAAGTTATACGCGGATATACCTACTTACAAAAAAATTAACGTATATTTTATTTTCTTCTGCGGTTTATAACACATTTATTTTTCCGTCTCTCTCTGTATACTGTTCTTAAAGGTCTACACGAGAAAGTACAATAAGAGTGAAATAGATTAGGTATATTTGAATAATACTTATAGAAAATCCGTAAAAAAACAAGGTCAAAAGAGAAATTACTTATACAACCATAGATTTATAACGTGATATCAAAGACACGAAACGTCGCTGCCGGAAATATGTAAATATTACCTGTTATTAACATGTCCGTAGTAGCTACCGAATATTGCCACGGTAGTTTAGAAGAAAATTAGAATGCCACACTTCTAATGTTTTTAGCTTAGCAATATATCTTTGCGAAAATATAATTTTGTTGTCTTAGTAGAATTTATATAGGTAAATGGCACAATTTTTCTTATTCATTGTATCTTACCAACTTATTACAGAATCTTGGATGACCATCTTAGTCGTTGGGAGTAAGGACGCAAATATTGACTTCGGATAAAACCCCTGTTCTATCTGAAGTTGATTGGTGATGTTCACGGACGTTAGCGTTTATTTACAATCAGGTGCAGTCCATCTTGTTTCCTATTGCTTCCATGCTAGTTACTACAAATCTTATAAAAAATCTACAATTAGTTAAGACTTTTTAATAACATAGGCAAGTAACATTTCTTAACGATACTTTATGTCACGTTTAATAATAAATAATAGTATATGTTTTACTGTACTCAATACACAGAGAAATAATATGATAAAGACATACAATTAAAAGACAAAATAAAAAGTCGGTCTTTTCGCTGAAAAGCGATTTCTTCCAGACAGCCTTGCGGTAAGGAGTTGAAGTGAAGTGGAACAGAAGGATAGGTAGGGTGCAATTAACCGTTTAAGAAGTAGCGTAAAGCAAATAGGGGAATATATATTTGGGAAAAGCGGAGAATATTTAAATAATAATCGGCCAAGTGAGAGTACAACTCGCACATGGAGGGTTCCGTACCGCAACATAAGATTGAAAGTTTTGAACAGGAGAAGGATTAAAGAAGAAGTAAGATTTAATTAATCATGATTTTTAATTGATTTAAAAGTTTTTAGGTGGGGTTTCAATTTATACAAAGATCTCTATGACAGAAGACCGTTGAACTGTTGTTCAACAAAGTAAATCCCGCGGTTTCATTCGCTTTAAAATATTGATAGCATGTTATGCCCATATGTAATTAGCAAGCTTTCTCATAGTAAAAGTGTAAACAAGAGCCTACGTTAGACGATCTGTATGTCATCATACTGATCTTACACGCAGCGACTACCTGTCTGGTTTGATCCCCGGTAAGATAGACATCTAAATAATATATTTACATTTGTATTCTGGGTCCTGGAATTAGTTTGAATTTGTGTTACAATATGTACATGAAAAATCTGAGTCGAGCTTTAAGTCGTTATTATTATTAACACTTAAAAGATTTAAATATTATATGATAATATTAAAACAGTGTAACTACAAAAGAAAACACAACCCCTTTATCTTCCAGTAAGCAATTTCGCATAGCGCGTTAGTTTCGTCAGAGCTTCCTTCCTGTTTATCGCCGGTCTGTTCCGAACATTACCTCCGATAATATTTTATCGATACGAATTATGTTGCCAACAACGAAATAATGAACAGCAATATTTCAAGGTGGATTGTCTATTATTTATTATATTAAAGGTGTGAGCGTTCTTTGTACATACGAGTATAATGTAGGTCCCTAATGACATGCTTAAAACATGTGTAAGTAGTATTATAAGTACTGAAGCTCTATTTAAGTGATTTTTCCTAATTTTTAAAGTTATTTTGGTATTATTATCATTGTTTTTCAACTCCACAAATCTTTATTTTTTGTATTATTAGACTATAAAATAAAATACATAGAGTTATTGATCCGTTGTACTTATATAAAAATTTATCTATTTTTATATTTTTATAATGTACATATATAGGTATGTGCCTCCATCAGCTAGTCTTGGAAACTACTCAATTGGCTTGAAATTAACATTCATTTAAAGTTGTTCAACTTAATGAGAATTTGTTATGTTTATGACATGTAGATACCCGTATGTTTTCTTTAACTACATATTAACTTTATTGACTTTGCCAATACGATATTAATATGAAAATTCAAATAATATACAATTCAAATACTATTACAAAATTAAACAGAATCTGATAACGATAAACACCTATTGTGGCATATCGTATGACCTTTACCCTTTGTGGTTGAAACGTTGGTTCATTTATGTTCTATTCAGCTAATCCAAGCGAGCGTGTCCATACCCAGAGCACAAAATAGCGCATCCCTCATAATGTTATCTCAGTGACGTGCACTTTTTGCGCCCGCATGAACGGAACTCCTCGTTGCCGCTTTTAATTTGTCATTCGGACAGTACGGAAGTCCGCATTTTGCCCGCTGCTTTTTATACTAAAATAATAACACGACATTTATAACCCACGTTTCGCTTTTTTCGATGACTTTGCGTATTAAGGGGATCAACCGCGGATATTTCGTGTTTTTCGTATTCGCAACTCAATTTATGCCTTTTTCGCAAATACAAGTAACCTGTTCAGGTATTGAGAATGCTTTAAGAACCAAGTGCAAGGAATTTCTGAAGGTAGTCGAACATCTAGTGATTCCACTCCACAGCCACAACAAATAACTATAAAACATCAGCAGTGAACACGGCTATATGCTGTTTAAGGGCTATACCCTTGAAAACAGAACATAGCAGTAGCATAAGAGAAAAATGTTTCTACAGAAAATACCAATTTAATCTTCACTGGCAGCAGTGCCAACCGACTTTAGATATAACTCTTTCAAGAGTTAGTTAGAGATGTCCATGGATGTCGATGGCTACACATCAGATAGGGTAGTTCTTGTTAGCCACTTCTACATAATAAAAATACTTACAACATGAGAATATAACGATATTCTAAGTTACTAAGGAGTAACCCCTATTTTATATTCCAAAATAAATACTAGTCACCATAACGCTTCCAAAGAATTATATTTACTCTAAAACCGAGCAACGTCGCTTTCAATATTGTAATATTTAAAAATCTGCTATTCTTCCTTGTCGTATCGCATAAACAGATTTGAATTAATAATGGAATAAATTTTATCCGAGAATCCGACTGAAAGTGGGTCATGCAAATAATGTATTAATTATACATTTACTTATAAATTATACACCTATACACTCTTTCCATTATCTCATTAACATTTGAAGATCTATAACTGAATTGTTGTGCGTTATGTAAATATAAATATTAATAAATATGTAATCTCAGTACACGGCAAAAAAATTCTTCCCCGGGCCCCATTTGCATTGGAGCGAAAATATTTAATCAGGCGTATAATCTTTGCCTTCCCTTCGCGTTTGTGGTATGAATGTATGTTTTCGTCATGGCATTAATTCTGCGGTGATTTTAATAGACACTACTGCAAAATTTTTCATGTAAATGCGTTGGATATAAAATCCTAAAAGCGAAGACAAAAATTATCCTTTCACGGAGCTTACTTTTAAAAAGTAGTGGTATTTTTAAATCTCTCTCATGATATCAGATTTAATGGTGTGATAAAATGTCCGGAACGCTTTGTTGCATTGTTTAATATGAAATTTGAATAATACTGTCTTTGTAATTCTAATGCAGCTTAAATTTCTCCCTCATTTCTGGAATAATATGTACAATTCTTTAAATCATTTATTTATTGAATATGATTTATATACATATGTTTTCTATGTTTTCTATTTTATAAAGTACAAAATAATATCTGTAATCATATTTTCGTTTTTTTAATACAAAGCCTTCAATTACTATAAATATTGTATCTGTGAAACTAAATGTTTTAAAATTAAAACAAAAATTTCAAGTTGGCGACATTAATGTTTTCTTTGACTTCAATCCATCAATTTCATTCTTTACTAGTAAAAAAGGGAATTCGCGATTTTCCGCCCCATTAGTACCGTGACAAACGGTGGTTTGTACTTACGATGTCGTTTCATCCATTAGGAAATTTAAGGATCGAATTATATCTTTTCTCTTTTAATTTGTACCACATTGTCTCTATAGAGTTATGTGTAAAGCACCACGTACATGTTTTGTTAAAACTTAAAGCACTTACAAGGAAAAACATATTATTTAAAATAGGTTAAAGAAAAAAAATACTTATTTCAATCATTTCTTCTTGATTGTAATTTTTAAGAACAATCTATGCTTTATACATAATAACTTTTAACAAAAAAATAAAACCGACTTCCTAGTCACAAAAAAGTAAAAAATAATTTAAATCAATTTTCAG
>DWPV01003468.1:0-15167 GCA_018251915.1 Urbanus proteus proteus | reverse complement strand
AATGATAATTATTCACTTCGCCCAAAATAGCCTGTCATTATTCATAATGCCCGGGCATTATGAAAAATGCCCGCATTTATCACTTGGTCCATAACATATCTATAACTTAAACATTGAGCATTTTGAGCAATTCGGTATGTGAGGTATCAGTATTTTTTCGGTGAATTGTGGTCCATTTCGGACTATTATGTAAACTAAATACTTAATACAATGAATAAATAAATGAAATAATTTTAAGAAACATTTGAATAAAAAGATAATTTTCAGAATATTCGGAATTGCAAAGAATGAAATCAAAAGTTATCACCAATCCTTTTATCTGTTCGGAATAATCGAAACAACAAAGTTTATATATGTGATTTGACGCAAAATTTTGTGATTGTATTATTGTTCAGGGAAGTATACGACCATCTTTCAGCCTTATAGGAGCAGAATGAGCTGCTTTCTAAGCGTTCTGTGTTAGTCCTTGCAAGCATCTCACAAGATCGATAAGTAAGATCGCAGAAAAACGTAAGCCTATTGTGAAATAAAAAAATGTTACGTACCTATAAATACGCACACAAACATACGCATATGTATGAATGTGAAATTCTACGGTAAAGTTACTTAAATATTTATATGACGACAGATATTCAAAGACTATTTACTTCCATAACATTAGGATAACTTTTTGACTATTCGCTACTTTAATCATATAACAGGATACGTTTGGATAAGTTTTGTGCAATGGTAGATATCTACTGTATCACAAAATGTTAAGTACATAGTTACTATTTTGCATTCATTTGCATTAAAAACAATTTAAAGTAAATACAATCTCAAGTTAAACACTCGAAGTTGTAAACAGTACAAAAGCCAGAAGCAAAAGTAAGAAGTCTCATTTCTTAGGGACCCTAACGAGTTCGTGACATTATTTCAAAGCAGATGACTGCGTTGTTGAGCGCGTCTTTACTAGGACGACACGACACCGGCACGGCACAAGCACGACACCGGCGCGGCTTTCACGCGGCATCGGCTCGGTACTGGTATTTCACCGACGCGGCACCTGCACTACAACTGGAAGTTATTTCTCGTTAATGCTAACACGACATGACACATCGATTGAGCGCGAGACAAACTGAATTTGCTTGAATAAATGAATAAATCGCAGTACAATTTTATGGAATTAAGCTGATGACACTGATAGTCTTTGTCTGTTTTGTGTCGTGTCGCATCTTTACAGTAAAAAAGCGTCCGTTGTTGAATTTAATTTCGTTGTTGCGCTTTCTTATTTCTCAAGCACTACTCGCTTCCTTCAAATATAAATTGAGCATTACGCAGAAAAGTGTGACTACTCACGGAAACAAAGTACCGTTGCTGCGAGAAAATGATGTTATTATTTTCTAGAAAATATGCGGTGACGCTTGATTTTATCTCAACGTTTTCTTTTTGTGTGAAAAGTTATTTGTTTTACATTCTAGCCGTGGTAGATTATTATTATATACTATTTAGATTATAAAATGTATTTAGTTGGTTATATAATAAACAAAAGTACAGGATTCAAAGCCTTGTGCCGCGTGTGTCAATTACCATAATCAACCAATTACCAACTTACTTAACATAAAATATTATGGCGCACTATCTCGCGTATATTCCATCGTAATTTGCAATGTTTTATGAAAATTGCGATGTGTAATATTATTACCAAAGGAAGATTTTCAGTGAGGCTAAGGAACCATGTCGACGTACTGAAATATTGTTTGAACGCAAACACAATGTTTTGAAAACTTTGAAAGGGTGATTCGGGATACATGTAGCGCCATCTCTTGTTAAACTGCGGAAGGTTGCTACATTGTCATCTTTTATAGCAGCAGAAATTATAATCATATCAAACGCTTACAAATTTGGAGAAGTATATTTATAACAATAAATGTAAGCCTGATTACATAACACACGAAATAAAAACTAAATGAGAATTTATTTTCAGAAAGGTTTCGTGTACCTATCTCATAAGTAACTGAACAATAATTTAGCTCTGTTTATCCAATTCACAGAGAAAAGCTCTTATGAAAATTGTTATTACAATCCTATCCCAACACTTAACAAGAATGGGTGTTTTTGCGTCTTTAATCTAAAAATACATTTAGTGCGTGACTTTAACGCATTCTCAGTTTTCTTCGCTACATAAATAAACTGTAATATGAGTTTTAGTAGTAGACTTTTTTTTAGTTGTTATATAATGTAAGCTGTTATATAATATTATTGGATTAAAACTTATAGATTTGTACTGTAATTGAATATCCAGATAATAATATAAAGGTCAACTTATCTAAATGCTAAAATGTGACATTTGATCTAGGTATTAGGTAATCTAAATGATGGCCTAGTTTTAATAAAAATATCTTAGCTATTTATTTTTTCAGTAACGACTACTTTGCTTACTAAATTCATTTATATCTATCACATAAAAAGGTTAATGGTAAAAGGTCAGTTAATGAATAAAAAAACAAAACGATACAAAATTGGGTAATTACAGTGCCGTTATTTTTTGTGAAAGGATATAATTACAAAAACTAGGAAGCTAACTTTGCCTATACAAAATTAAGTTCGTAATGATATGCTTGTCTGAACAGGAACTGAATCTGTGACTATCCGCGTAGATAGGTAGAGCTGGCGGCGGCATTACACAACGCGACAAAGATGGATAATTTCTTTTAACATAAGCCAAATATAAAGCAATTTCTTGTAGTAATTTCGTAAACCTACATATAACAATAACTATACTGTATTAGAGATAATAAAGTAAAAATTGTATCGTTGATAAAACTAATCCATGCGTTTAGATAAAATATTTCTAATTCTACTTTAATAGCTAAACATAAAAGTAACAAATTCCACTATAATTCATGAAGACTTACAGAGATTATAAAGGCAGTAACAGTGGCAATTCTTCTTTTGGGCTTGGATGCTTATTAATGGTTATTTAAAATGTTCTAACATTTAGATAACGAAAAATATTAAAACCGAGTCTTTTAAAGCTTTTTGCGGAGTTTAACGATGCCATAGTATTTTTTACGCAGCTCTACACGAACTATGGAATAATTTTCTAATTAATTATATTTGAAACAACATTGATTTTGAATTATGCAAAGTGTATATAAAGTTGTTTATATTTAAGTACCTACTTAGTATGTATTTTTTTTTTTGATAAAATTTAGAAGATAGGACCACGAGTATGGTTTGATTGGGGAGGTTCCACTGCCAGACCGATTCATAGCGTGAGGCAGTTCTGTGTTCGAAGGATGTGGTTGCCAGTTTACTTGCGTATGCGCCGACAATCTTTGTCTTCAGGAGTATTAAACATTGGAAGTGAAGTGAATCAACTTTGGATTAATCAAATTTGAATATTTAATGAGCTTCAGGTAAACACCCATTGTTATTGACATCAAATAGAACACCTGAGCTAAGTTGATTATAGATATCCATTATTTTGAGTTTTGATGATTGAAAATAGCCTTTATTATAAATAACGGAAAACTATAACTTTCTTTTTCAAAGCTTCTTGTTAGGTTTATTACTTCAGTGATTTTCCGCAAAGATACGGATCATAGCCGACAAGCGATTATGTGGCTACTTATTGTTTTCGTTTGTGCAAAGATTTATCTTAAGAGACGCTAAGCGAATACCGATAGCTAAAGTGTTTTAAGCTGTTTTTGTACAGATCAAAGGAGTTTGTGGTCCAAGAGTTAATATTGTTTTTTCTTTTTGGTCTTTAAAATAAATTGAATTTAGTCATTTTAGTAGGTAGGTATTTTAGTAGTAGTTCAAGTATTTTATCATTCTATCATGATAAAATGTATCAAAATTAATAGTTACAAATTGTAAAATTGTAAATTAATAGTAATTTGCAAGCCATAATATGTAATCCTTCCGAGGTACGTTAATGATGATCATTAAATTTCTCTGCGTGGGTTTATAAACCGAAATGTTTCCATATATTTCTTTTATATATTAAAATTTAAAGATTAATCTAATAAAGATTAATAATAGTGGATTAGTAACATTTTCTAATATCGAAAAAACTACAAAAAAAATTGTTGCCATCTGACAGTAGTAATTTAAGGCGACACACACGCGACACACGAGCGACAGTGAACGAAACGATAGTTCATGTCAACGATCGTCGCCTGCGGTCGCCAATTCTCACCGTCAGTCAGCAGCTGTCGAATGTCGTCCACTATCGCTGCCTGTCGTCAGTGGCTACGATCGATCATCGATTGATCTATGGCGACCATCGGCTACCGTCGGCGAAAGTCGACAAATTAAACTGACGCTCATGCATTAGCTCCCTTACCTGTAGAAGATTGCATATTTTTGGCCTAATTCATGTTGGCACAGTTGGAAGCTTTTAGTTGCCTTTAATAATTCTCAGAATCTTAGTTGCTATTAGCCAATATCTCAATATTTAATGAGAGAGCACTTTGGTCCAATTGGTGAGATGGTCACTTGATTGCGTTTCGGTATTCACTGCAATATTCACGCTACGATTTTCAGAAGTAGACTAATATTTTCTTAAGTCCGATAATATTAATTCTCCTAAAACAGAATTTCAATGTGTATGTTATGAAAAATTAATTTTGTTTATTTATTCTTTAAAATATTATTGTAACACTTCAGTAAATATCTTCGAGTTTCGATTTCTATGGCGGTATGACTACTGTATAGCTATAAATTTGATTAGTTTCTTAACTCCGATAATATTAATTCTCCTATTGAAATATTATTTTAACACTTCATTAAATATCTTCTAGTTTCGATTACGATGGCAAACTATCATATACTTATACTTTATATTTGTATTACTATTGAATAGCTATAAACTTACAGGCTATATATTTAATTTATGTAACTTTGCGACTTGCTTATCACAGGATATAATAGCATAATTTTGATATACCTGCTAAGCCACTTGTTTACGGTTTACAAGGTTATGTCATGGTTGCAGAGCAAGGCAAATACCCATTTGAAGCGTTTCAGTCCAGCCTTTTGGAAAACAACATAGCCGACCTCTAGTTACTCTGTCGTTATTTGTTTTTGAAAGAAATGATAATGGTTGCAGATATATACACGATAGCCCCACAGTAGGATTTTCTCGTATATCGTAGGTGCCAAGAATACAAAGACGAATACACAAACACCCAAAGCAACAACAGAAATAAAATTCATCATTCAGATATCTGTCTGGCCGTAGATCGAACCCGGGACCCACTGCGCACCAGACTGGTCCTTCGCAGTCGTCAAATACATATGTTTTTAGAACATACATTTTACCTTTCATATACACACATAGGTATATTTCAGGAATAGTGAAATTATATTATACTAGATTTTACCTGCAGCTTCGCTCGCGCTCATGTGTACATTCGCACAAAAAGGCCGTAGGTATAAAAATACGTAGATTGTAGGTATAAAAGTTACTTTTCCATCCCTCGGGAGTAGTATCATTTTTCGGGATGAAAGGTACTCTCTGTCCTTTTTCAGACCCCTGGCAATATGTGTGCAAAATTTCATAATGATCGGTTTAGTCATTAACGTGTGAAGGCGTTACAAACAAACAAACAAATAAACGGACATTCGCATTTATTATAATTAGGATTATGTACGATACGATTATGTTCAATACTCAAGGTTTTAAGGACTATTCTTTAGCTATTTCTAAAACACAATAATTTTCAAATATAAGTACATTGTTATAGGATGATAGGTATTATCACTTTGTCAACTAAAAGGGTGTAGTATAAAGGCAACGATGAATCGCGGGATGGGAGCTAGTAAAATAAAGTGACACTTGTCAGCCCAACAATAGAGAGATGCCCATAAATCAACCATTATTTACTTTCCCCGTGGGATCCGATCGTTGAGCTGTTTTGATATTTCATGCTATAACTGTAGTTTGACATATATTCAGTACCTATTAATAGTTATATAACAGGTTTAAATGAACCGTTAATCAATTCATTTCCTAATTTAACCTGCATTTGCATGAAAATTATAACAGTTCTAAAGAGGTCTCATATTGATGTAATTAATATAAGTAGTACATGTAATAATAGTTTCCCCCTAGGTTCGGTTATAATAAACCTATTGAAGATTTAAGGTAATTTAAAAACAGCACTATCTATGGATTCTCAATAAAAATGGACTACAATAAAATGTAGAAATTGGCTGACAAACTAAATTGAAATATGGACTTACCTGTTTATTTTTGTCTTTTTATATATGTACCTATACTTAGATATGTGTGTAGTTAAATTCATAGGTTCTACTGTAAATATATTAACAATATTTGTCACTAATGTAATGTCACTATTTACGACCATTATACATCTTTAGTCAAATAAACATTAAAGAGGAGTTAAGGTAAATGTTGAACATCAAACAAAGGAAGTTTGTCTCGGGTCAAGATTCCATTAATGAAGTAGAGGCCTAACGCCGCCATCTTGCAAACCGCTTTACCGGAACTCGGAAAGGTCAACATTAGAGCACTATCTAATGTGCATTATTGATCATCTCGTAATCCTTGTTGAACTAAATATGGGAAATATCCGGTAGTTTGCAGAGTAGATCAAATTATGTTGTTTTGTTGTGATAATAATTTATTAATGCTTCCGGCGAATGATATGCTGTTAATGTAATAATGTGAGATAGGGGATGTGGTAAGGGATGTTATAAGGAAGGAAGGTGTTTCAATTTAGTCTTCAAAGGTAGTAAGGCATCTGGGTTCAATCTCCAGTAAGACTCTAATCTTATCTGGGTTTGATTAGAGATGTCCATGGGCGTCAGTGGTCACTTATTGTTATAAGAACCGCGTTACTACCTTACTCTACCTACCCAATGTATATAGAACCTTTGGCTTAGTGTAAGATTACCATAGCTATCGTAAGTTTAATTTTTTTCTGGGAATTTCCAAAAACGTAAGATTCCTAAGTTTTCCTTCTGTGCATGCATGAACATGTGATAATTCATTTCATATTCCAGCAGTGCTTAACGCTTAAGCTTAGGTTTATATGAGTCGTATATCGTAGCAAGCGAGGACAGTGTTCCTCGCTACATAAATTCCTTGAACCGTGCAAAGTTGATATTTTAATATAAGATTACATATCTTGCTGAACAATAGCGCGTCCGGGACATTGTTGAACGTGTAGATAAATAATAATTTTACACCAAAGATTTATAAAACCGTAGATAGGCCCTGCGCATTCAAAAACTGTTTACGTTTTGCGTAACTGCTGAAGAAAAGATGGCGTAGTGATAGTTACAGTTATCTCACTCTTGCATTATGTAATTGATACAGTTTGTTCTCTGTCACACGTTGGGTCGAGCCGCAGTCTAGCGAAAGTATCTGATTAAAAGGCAAACACAGATTCGCGCGTCTGAAGTATGGAACGGGCGAATCTTGATTATATATAAATCTCTGTTTTACACAAGTAGATATAGAGTAAAGTCCTCAAAGTATTTTAAATACTTACGAAAACAGTTGCATTATATAGAGAGTGAAATAATCAAGGTACGCTTCTCATTATTGATGTAATCGTGTATTAAGTTAGATATTAATAGGACCCAGAGACACTACGGTTAGCTAATTGTAATACTTATGTATACTTTCTTTGATAAATAAAGTTATTATTATTATATCATTTCTGCCTTAAAGTAAAAGTGTTAATCGTAGACTTATTTTGGTTTTAAGCGTTATATGGATTTAAAGGTTCAGAGAGTAAGGTTCGCTCCATCTTATTCCTCTGGGATAGTTAGTAGCAATACACCTTGGGCGTCTAATTAGACTTCTACATTATCTACACTATGCTACATTAATCTACCCCAAACTTGCAAAATACCCCTACATGGACAGCGGTGACCAATAATAGGTAAACCATAAATGATTGAAATTTAATAATACATGATAGTTTCTATAAGTTACAATAAAAACTAAAGAAATAGGTACTTGTATTATCGTCATTCTATTTTTGTCCCACTGCTGAGCACAGGTCTCCACTCATATTGAGTGGGATTTAGGCCTTAGTCCACCGCGCTGGCCAAGCGCGTATTGGTAGCCTTCACTTACCTTTGAGAACTTCAAGGAACTCTCAGGTTTCCTCACGATGTTTTTCGTCACCGTTAAAGCAAATGACAATTAATCTCTAATACGTACATAATTCAGATGTGCGTGCCTGGGATTAAACCTCAGACCTCCCAATTGAGAGTACAAGTTTCAACCATTAGGGTACCACTGCTTAACTTTAATTATTAAATAAACATAATTTATTGTTATATTTCTGGGAAGACTTGTACTGAAAATAACGCATAAAACCCACCTTATCTACCTTCAGCCTTAATGGTCTATTGCATCGTTATTCAAATAATAAGTGTTAGGGTAGGGTCGCTAGCAAAAGAAGGATAAATAAATTACAATATGAATGACATTTTTATAACCACATTTTCATATTGCTTCAAAGGTTTTTGTTGAATAACACTTTAGTGATGAAATTGTTCGGACAATTTGAATAATTTTTAAAGGTAAATAATGTAAATAATATTGTTTAATAAACATTACATTACAAAGTATTTGAATATTGATAGATAGATTTGTTCTAACACCATTTTTTAAGTAAATATGAAAATTATTTTTTAAAGGTGGTAGAGCCCTTGGTAGTCGACTCCGGCGGCACCACCAACTCACCTATTTCTGCCTTATAATAACAGTGTTAAGTACTGCTATGTTCTGGTCTGAAGGGTGTGGTAAGGGAGACGTACTTATCCGAGGCGTTCTAACTCAGTCCTCAGGGGTGGCAACGCATCTGTGGTCAATCTCAGGTAGGAATTTGATCTTATCTGGGATTGATTACAGATGTCCATGGGCGACAGTGACCACTTACCATCAGGTAGACTACATGCTCGTTTGCCACTTCGATCATATAAAAAAACCTGTATAAGAAAAACCTGTAAGCACCATTTATAATACGAACTTGTTAGGTTAGGTTAGGTTAGGTTACCTATTTAACATTTAAAATTACTGGTGTTCAAATATATTTTTTTACATGAGTCTGTAAATTACGTATTGATTTATTAAGAAATAAAAAAACGAAAGTTTACTTGTCAGTATTGTTATACAATGAATTTGTGTTGTTGGTTTTAAAATAAAAAGTCGGGTAACAAATAGCAGGTCATGTCAATAGGTGAGGCACGTTTCAATTACCGCGGTCCGACCTCGGGCAACCCCACATCTGACGCTCATTCACCGCTCATTCAGTACGCTCTCGTATAAAAATATTGAATTTTTTTTAAAGAAAATACCCAGATTTAAAATATATCTATTTACTTAATGTAAGGAAGGAGAGGATAAAGACTTTTTACATTATATCCGTTTTTTATAAAGGTAACTTAACGAAACATCTGATTAGGATATATTATATAGAAAATATATTTTTATCTCAGTACTGAATTCTTCTGTTCTAATCTCAAAATGGTTAAACTGTTTTTATTTATTTCTATTAAAATCACTCAAAGTATGGATTTTAAATGAAACAATCATATAAATATTATAATAGTAGGTACATATCAGATTCGCATATTTATTAATGTAATACTTACCATATCATCATATATTATGTAAGGTATACCATTTTTTTTTTGATTACGAGGGGGAATGTAAGGTATACCTACTATAACATATTGTCCATTATGTTACAGAAATGAATTTTACAAAATTATATATGAGATAATTAAAATAAAACGGACAATTTAATTCTATGAATCAGCGAGGAATTCTTATTTAAATGCTATAACAAAAAATAAATTTAAATCGGGTAGCTCATTACTTTTGAGAGGAGAAATTAAGAGCTAGAGGAGTCTTCGCGTAATATAATCCAGGACTTCAAACGATTTAATTAAGAAACCGAGTGGGGAATCGCATTTTAAAGAAAAAACTCACTTTTGTTTCTTTCTTTCTTCATCAAAGTATGGCTTGAAGTATTTTTTCTTATACAATATTTATAAACATTCTCTATCTTACTCAGAAACTGTAATGCTAATTTGTTGTAATGTATGTACTTGTAAATACTGTCTTTTGTAAATCTGTTTTTTAAATAAATCTATGTATATATTAAAGAATATTGTAGAAACTTTAAGATTATGCTTAATAGTCAATTACTTTTTTTATAGATTGTATAGGATTTTTTCTATAGATTGTAAAGGGAATGAAATATAAATGAAATATTTAAAACAAATATTACTTTAAAACAAACAATTTAAAAATGACCACTGCCGGCCATAGACATATTTCTTTCTAAATAAGATAAGAGTCCTTCTAATTTCGGCCACACATGTTGCTACCCCTTAGGACTAAATTTGAACGCCTTAAGATAAGTATGCAGAGAAAGATAAGAAATATAAATGGAATACATTGCGTGAAAATGTCCTAACGCATTATAGTCGGTAAATCGGTAAATACAAGCGAAATAATACTTAACTTTTACAATTTTCCTTATCGTTTTCGTGCCAATTCCATCTTGTTATTTCCCATTGTCAAAATCTGTTATGTTATTGTCTTGGGTAACTCCGGTAATTCTTTACCTACGGTATTGTTACTTTTATTTCGCTATGTGTTCAGAAACATGTATGAAACCAAAGTGAAATAATCGTTACGTTATTGTTACTGCCATAGAAGTTTTGTGGTAATTCATCGTCAATCTATTATTGTCTCACTGCTGGACACGAGTTTCCTCTCAGAGAAAGAGGCTTAAGCTATAGTGGTGGCTAATCGCGAATTTCTAGATCGCACACACCCTTGAGAACATTATTTTAAAGAACTGTCAGGCGTGTTGGTTTCCTTGTAGTGTTTTTCTTCTAATACGTCCATAATCTTGAAGCATTCCTTATAACAGCAGTGTTACTTAACACTCAGTCTCCCATGGACATTTGTAATCAGATGTCCATGGAAAACTGTGGCCACTTACGATCAGGTGGACTGCATGTTCGTTAGCTACATCAATCATATAAAAAATACGAGTGCTAAAGATGATTTCGTTGTTTCTTCAATAATTCACTAGAAGTAGCTCAAAATAATAACTTATATTAAAAAGAAAGGTAGTGTTCTTACTTCACTGCAATTCACATTTTCTAGTCCATATTTTCCCTAGTGTTACGACTGAGGTTTTTCTTTTGAACTTTCAGCTAACAACTAGGACCTCAAAAGCCTTTTCTAGCTTTGCCAAAAATTTAACACTTGACCTGGGCGAGGCGACAGAATGTTTCCGATGCATGAAAAGACTTCTGCTTTGCTATTTGAAGTAAAAGTAATAACGTCAACCAAAAACTCAATCTCATAACTAGGTTGGTTAAAATGAGGCTCAGATTTTTTGGTACTTTTATGTTAGAACAATGTATGTAGTTTCAACAACTAAAAAAATTCAATCTTAATTTTTTTAGTTAGGACAATCGTTTTATATAGGTTTAACTAGATCTTTTGATAATCAGGTTCTCGAAAAAATTCAGAATTTTTTTTGGGTTAAAATCAAAATCAAATATATCCTGTGCTATCATAGATGACATATATCAGTTTTATCGTTCCCTTGCATATGTTTTTATCATCTTACATCATAATATTAACATAACCCATTGTTATCTTATAAAATGAGCGTCTGTTTAAGGCACGTGCATAACAACGGGTCCCGGGCGGTCTTGGGTTCGATCCCCGGTCAGTCAGATATCTGAATGACGAATTTAGATATCTGTTTTGGGTCAGGGTATTTGTATGTATGCACTATTTTTTTGCATCCATGGCACCCGTGACACAGGAGAATATCTTACTGTGGGGCTGTTAGTGTAGAAAGCATCTTTTAATAACATCACTAAGTAATCAACGTTCCTAACTCCCTTATTCCTAACACACTCCGTGTTACCATTAGTCCCTATACACAGCTATGCATGTATTGGAGACGCTGTTGCTCATCTCCACAAATTTGTCACTTAATTACCTTCTACAAAATACAGACGAAGTAGTGTTACTCAAGATCGTCACCACACGACACACTAGACTTTTTTATTGTTACAGAACAAAGTACGTAGAATGTTTTCAATTCTCTAAGCTGTATCTTCTTTCACACTTAGTTAAGTAGAGTTAAAACAAGAAAAATTAAAGGTAAAGAGAGGAATAAAGGTTGTGATTAACGTTACGTCAAAGAGACGGGCTCAAGAAGAGCCGGATTACAATGAATAAGGAATTAGCCGTTTAGGAGCGATCTAACACTAGGAAAAGATTTTTTGTTTTACATTCGTGTTTGCGTTGAATAATAAATGGGACTATACTTTCACAGAAGTTGGTAGAACCCTTTGTTGTTCGACTTAGGAAATACCAAAGTTGGATCTATTTATGCCTAACAAAAGAAGTGTTGAGCGCTGCTATTTTGTGGTTTGAAAGGTAAGGTACGGGTATGGTAAGGGATAGACTGATCTGAGGTGTTCCAACTTGACATTAGAAGTCGCATCTGCGACCTATCTCAGATAAGACTGTAGTTCTATCTAGCGTTGACTATAGATGTATATAAGCGACGGCTGCAATGTAGGTACTATAAAATTCACTACTTGTTCATATTCGACTTTAATACCGAATAAAAAAGTAATAATTGGTGGTAATAAGTCTAAAAGATGAGAGAATAATCATTCTAGTAGAGTACCGGTATGTTAAAACTTTCATTATCAAGATTTGATCTTGCCTATGTTCAAACTGTTGACTACTTTAATAATGAAAAAGTAATTTTTATTAATGTATCACACATTACACATTAATATAAACTAAAAGGTAAGTCATAAATACGATCTAATTATGAAAAAAACGAACTGATAGCAGTAGTAGATATATGGAAATATTGCTCTACAATTATGGTGAAGTTACACTGAACGTTTTATACGGTAACATGAGCATGCATGCATGGTTGCGCGACGTATTCAAATCCAACATAGCATGCAGACCATCAATATGCAGGTTTATCTGAACATTTCTGCAGAAAATATTCCTGCCTTTTGAAATATTTCTTTGGTTGCGATTGCTGTATTACTTGGCTGCTGCTTTTTATGTTCCAATTTTAAAAGTTGTAGCTTTAACCTATCATGATATTTGAGATTTATACAATTAATGAAAAAATTAAAGCAGTGATGGTCTAACGGTTCAAACTCAACCTCTCAATCAACTGAATTTTTACAATTTTTTTACAAGTTTAATCATTCCCCATTAAATCTTTGAATTCCACTTCGGCGTCCACTTGAAAAATGCGCCCTGAACATATACATACATAATTTTGAATAAAAACTTAAAAATCTACTTAAGAAGACTTTCTCGCTTCCGAAAGACATAAGGTTAGGTTGGTACAGCTTTATAATACGTAAAAACAACATAAATTTTACAAGAGCCTACCCAGGTTACGTAATTACGGTTAGAGTTTCACCAAGAGCGGTTTTCCATTAAACCTCATTAAAGTACTTCATTAATACCAAGACCACTTTTTTGGAGAAAATCTACCCTAAATACTCGTGGTTTATTAACCTAATTAAGCTAAAAGCTTTCTATATTTTTGAAAGTGCAAATAAATGTTGAGTGTTGAGATTGTCATAATTATTGATGGTTACTTATTATACCTCAAAACATGTAAGGTCACAGAACGATATAAAAGATTTTTCTACTTACACAGTCGTCGTCTCAGGGGACCGCTAACATGGCAGTTCTGCTGTAAGTTATCGAAGCTGGGTACATCGCAGACAGTTTAGGTTGAAATGTTTAGGTACTATTGAACTGTTTCTTTTGATTAATATATTATATTAACAGGACGCGTATTAAATGTTACTTTACTGACTCCGAAGAATGTCGATAATTATTAAACGGCTGGTCAGATTTTCTCCTACTTTGGCTCACGACACTGTCGATTAATGACTCTTTCAAATAAAAATGATTCAAATCGGTCCATTCATTTTGGCTCTACAACCCCAAAAACAAATACAGACATACATACACAGATACACACGTCAAACGTATAACACCCCTTTTTGCGTCGCTGGTTAATAATGTTTAAACATAAAGTTGCTAGTAAACGTCCAAAAATAAACATGTAGGTATATTTTAAATTTTATTGATGTGGTTATTTTTTTTTAAATTTTACGCTTTCTTTGTCGTGCTTATTTATCTACATTCAAAAGATATTTCTATTTACGTGTTTGCTTAAATTAAAAAAAAATGATCCATTAAACACGTAATTACTTTATAAGATATATTTGGTAAAGAAAAATTGCATGTTCATTTCCCCCTTATTAGAAAAAACTATGCCAAATATATCATTGCAAATATTTTTATTTTAGCATAATATCATAATTACCTATGTGTGATGGTACGTGGAAATAAGAAATATTAATATGATTTTGGATGCCAAATTTTGCGAAAATTTCCATATCACTACGTAAATCAGGTGCATGTTCTAGCGTCTACGTTAGCAAAAACGTCTTGGCTTTATTTCAGCAACAATTTATGCTAAACATCTGATACAAGCGGGTTCGAACGATCGGACCAAAACATTTGTATGTAAACAGGACAACATGTGGCGTGTGACCTTTTCTTTTGTGACCCCTGTAACAGCGATTTTGTGTCATACATTAAATAAGGTAATTTAGTTCCGACTGTCATGTTATTTTTCGGAAAATATAATTTATATGGTTCTACGGTTGTGTAATTGCTTTGTAACTACAATGTTAAGTCCTGCTGTATTCTGTTAAGGATATAGGTACTCATTCATGGTACTCATTTGTGGTTAAAGTCAGGTAAGACTATTACTTATCTTATCTGGGATAGGTGAGATGCCCATGGGCAGCAGTGGGCGTGTGCTACCTGGTGGCATGCATGCTCATTATGCTCATAAAAAATTCAAAAGTTCCAATTAATTTAATTTAATTTCCATTTATTAATATTGCCCTAAATTCTACAGTATACTTCAGTATACTACTTATACAAAAATACAAAATACAAAAATGATTTATTGACATAACAAGTTGTACAAAATACATATATAGACCGTCGTTGGGGCACCCTTTTAAGTAAACATATACCTGTGCCAGGACGCCCCGCTCTTCTGTATCTTACAAAATGATTA
>DWPV01003467.1:0-15170 GCA_018251915.1 Urbanus proteus proteus | reverse complement strand
ACAGACAGACAGACAGACAGACAGACAGACAGACAGACAGACAGAGTTACTTTCGCATTTATAATATTAGTAGGGATTAATTAAGGCTGTCTAGAATTATGTAACAGTAGCTTCGCATGCATAAGATTACTATAAGCCTTCCTCTTTAATTACTCTATCTATTAAAAATAACCGCATCAGAATCCATTGCGTAGTTTTAAAGATCTTAGCATACATAGGAACAGACAGTAAGCGACTTATATATTAATTAAATTATTAAAATGAATGAAGGTTAACCTAAATGTTTCGTGGCCTCATCAAAATAAGGATTGAAATTAACCACCAGATACATTTTTCAATTATACATTTCTTGAGTTGATAAGTTATCTGCAATCGACAACAGGCAACTAATAAAATGCAATTTTCTCAGTGGTAAGAAGTAATTAGTTACGGTTCTTTGTGTTTGTTTAAAGCGCATTCCATACTATTTAACGCTTTTACCATTTCCACTGGTCTCTTGTTCTTTGACATTTCATACAAATAATCGACCTGGTGCCGGGTATATACAGGGTGATTTTTTTAAATGTACGTGGATGGGGAAATCGGAAACTAAAAGGATTAGCGAAAAATGATGAAAAGACTTACGAGACTTAAAAATGATGAAAACTAACACTGCGTAATCAGTTTTTCAAAAACCTTATTTCCCTAACCGGGAATCGAACGAGTTAATTTTAAAAAAAACATAACACCCGGTATTATTGCACCATCTGATCGTGTTACTTATAAGGATCGAATTCTGTAAACTAACTATATTTGTCAAACTAAAGGAAGGGGCTCATTTTAAAGAAAATGCATTATTATGACTGAAAGGTCATAAAGACCAAAACATAATACTACATATTTGACAAAATTCTGCTCTTTATTATTACAAATTACTTTAGTCATTACATTTGACTGGATAAAACTCAAAAGAGCAAATAGCATTGCCTCAAGCAGATTTATAGATAATTAATAAAGCATGTTTATTTAATTAAGCCTAATTATTGGAAATTTCATTTCGCTTTTGTGTTTCCTTTACTTGTATGAAATTTCTGTCTCTGACATTATTAGCTCATAAATATTTGCATGTTCGATTTCATACACCGAATACCAGGTACATAAATAAATGTCATATTTGCTATTTATGAAGTTTGATCAATGATTGTAATATAATAAGTCAATGAGTTTGATATTCGGTATTTAGATTTGGTTATCAAAATTTTAAAATAATCGTTGAAACGATTTTTATTCACAAATTTAAATCACGATCCATCCAAAATGAGTCGATAAACTAAAAAATAGTATTTTTATTACATTACAAGATTTTTTATATGGAAGTCTGTAATCAACCCCAGATAAGATCAGAGTAGTACATAAGGTTGGCTAAATTGAAACGCCTCGAATTTATCTTAATATACTCTTTAGACCGAATCTTAGTAGCACTTAACTCTTCTTTTATAATACTGAAATAGATGTGGCAGGAATCTCACCGCAATGGAACCACAAAAGGTTGTACCATCTCCGAAATTCTGTAGTTTCTTACTTATATGTACATAAACTTAAACTTAAAACGCTTTCTACAGTCATAGCCCCACAGTAGTATTCTCTCCTGTGTCGTGGGTGCACACACACATACACGAATGCACAAACACCCAGACCCAGAACAGATATCTAAACTCATCATTTAAGTGTCTCTCTGTCCGGGAAACGAACCCGGGACCCATTGCGCGTCAGACCGGGTCGTAAAAAAATCAATGCCCAAAGCTCAGATAAATAAAGTAGGTAGATCTATCATTCCTAACAAAAAAATGAAGCCCTTTTTAAAATGGTTGGGTTATAACAGTGATTATGTGAGCGTAAATAAACTAAAGGTACTGACAAGAAATTACGCTAGTTTTGTGTGTGTGCTTATAAATACATGAAAGTAGCGTAGTTTTTTGGCTTCACTCATATACAAGGCGGTGAGTAATCTACTTTATTTATCTCAGGCTCAAAGTATCTATTATTTATCTGTTACATGTCAAGGGATCTATATGAGATGAATACTATTGACGTTTGCACAATGCCTCTCCACAAATAGACACGGAACATACTTTCATACTTCTCAAATACGTTTCGTACAGACTTTGCGACTAAGTAATTGCATTTTGAAGCTACAACTGAACGTGACCCTTTTCCGACAGTGTTATATCACTGTTTATTAGTGATGTACCGGATATTAGTATTCGTATCCGCGGATATCAACGAAAAAGGATACCTGGATCAGTATTCGTATTCTTTTAGAGGATATTTATTAAATGCGTATTATATTTCTTTAAATAGCATACTAGTACTTCGCACATTAAATTATTTTACCTTTGGTTTACGACGCATCGCTGTTATCTTTTGTGTTTTAGTATTTTTGCGCAATTACGCCTGTTTGATGTGATTAAAAAGAAAACCATTTTCGCCGTAAAAGTTTGTAAATTAATATACCTACACGTAAATTACCCATTTCTCATAAGCTACCAACATATAAAAATATGATTTGTGTATAATGCGTCACATTATAGACGCAAAATCATTAAAAAAACTGCGCTAGATATCACGGGTTCTTCTGTTATTATGCAGTAGTGATGCAAAACATCGACTATTGTTTTAAGGACACAGAGTTATACCGACTAAGTAAAAAAACGAGATCCGTATTCGTATCCGCGGATCTTTGTAGACTTTTTAAGATCCGGTACGTCACTACTGCTTGTGTCGGCATGGATATGATAAGGTATTTCCGTGTATGACGGTGAATATTGTGGCGAATATAATTACTATGTGATTGACCTTGAATAAATCAACTTTGTTTTGTTTCTCGATGTTCATGCACAAAGTGGTTATTTAAAGTTAAAATGAGATTATTTATTGAAAATTTAAATACATGTAGGTTAGGTTAGGTTAGGTGGAAATCTAATATAAATTATATAAACTTGCACTTTCATTAATATTTTTAAATTATACAAAACAATTCAATTAACATCTTAATCCTATGCTTGATCTTTTGCTTAATTAAATTCCCTCGTCTTTCATTGTCCATCAGTTGTCGTCCGGCAGTTGTCGTCTTTTAAATGTCTTCTTCCGTGGCTTCCTGGATTTTGGCCATCCACATGACCATCCCACATATTATATGTGTAAGTATATTTTTATGTAAATGTCCAGATGGACCTCTTTGAAAGTAAAAGCTTTTAGTCACAACCACCGAATGTATTTCACGAATTTCTTCACACAATATTGTGGAGTGATTCAAAAACCAGCACTCCGTGGTATTGCTATTGGTACCAAAAATGAGCCATACCCTTTCACCTACAATATAATTTTGTTATAGATATCACGTATACTTTTATATGCATTGAGTAAAAAAATGATATTTTGAAATCACAAACAGACACTTCAATTTTATTTATTTGTATAGATAACAATGTAGATCTAAATCCAACAACATTTTCACATCCAATAACATCCTACGAGTTCATTAGTACTACCCATCAATTACTTCATTCAGTTTTGTTATCAGACCAGGTCCCGAAGGTATCTCGAAACTATAATCGTTATTGCCACAATGAAAACTAACTACCAGCCTATATTCATTTATTATCTTTAGTACAACCTTTTCTATAGTAATCTTATACATAAACTGTTATTATTATAGAGATAGTTCGCATTTGCTTTATCAATGAATAAAAATCTATAAGGTACTCAGTAATCATTATCACTACATAGTATGAAACGAAGTCGCTTTCCGCTGTCTGTCTCTATGTATGCTTAGATCTTTAAAATTATGCAACGGATTTTGATGTGGTTTTTTTAATAGATAGAAGTGATAGAAACGATAGAGTGGCTCAAGAGGAAGGTTTATATGTAATTTTACGCATGTAAAGGCAAGAGCGTAGGTACATACTAAAAATTGTTTCTTAAATTTACAAACGCAAATTTAAAAGCTGTACAAAGCAAGAAATAGAAACTTCACTAATAAGTAATGAAATAATTTGCGAACCAAAACATTGAATAGAAGAAAATTTTACATAAAAATACATAATACATAACAGAAAATAGAACCTACTCCATTTTGAAGTCCTATGTTCAGCAATGAGACATAAAAATAACTGTGGCGACACTATTAATTATCTTAATTAAGTGAGTTCTCGCTAACAGATTTATATTCGTAACTTCAACTTACCGGCTCATTGTTTACGAAGAACGATAGATTTGCCGGCGGCTGAGAATTGTAGCTGACGCATTCCACTTTTAGCTTCATGCCCGGTCGGTAGAACAGCTGCATTCCGTATATCTCCGGATCCATTTTTGGCAAATCTGCAATAAATATTAATCATATAAGTTAAACATAACACTTGCCGGGTAAAACGCGCACGGTCGGACCGACACATTTATTTCTGGCGTAAGGTTATTATATTTTGTTGGAAGAGTTACTTGCCGCAACCCTTTTTGTATCTTACTACTGGGCACAGGTCTTCTTCCACAACTGAAAAGGCTTGGAGGAAGACCTTCAATGTTGATGAATGGGAAACGGTAGTTGCCAACCTGTGTCGAATGTTTTCAAACCGCACGTAAGGCCCCCGACAAGGTTAAACGACTATACAATAATAACAACCGGGATCGACAGCTTAACGTGCCCTCTAAAGCATGGAAATGCGCATGAAATTTTTGCCACTAGCGGTCACCCATCCATCTACCGACCGCGCCCGACAATACTTAACTTCGTAGATTGATTAAGATCAACGCAATCCGCAGGGCTATGCGCACGCATCTTAGTTACTTAGGTAACTGGCGACTACCGCCCATGTCATGGCATGTTTCAGGGTTTGACAAAAAAAACTAAAAACAACTATAAATAAACCTATGATTGTCGCGCTTCAGTTAGGTAATCTTAAGTAATCGGGATTTTGTTTTTATAATTAAACTCTTTTCATTTGAATTTACGATTTATTATAAAATCTAATCTAATAACAATTTGACTTAATAATGAGAATGAAGATACGAAAACAAAAAATATAAGTAATAGAATTCCAAGAATACATTAGTTTCTGTTGTAACATAACAAAGGAGGTGAATTCAAACAAGTAATTATGTTGGGATTAAATTGAATTTACCTTAAGGTTAACTGTAATATCAAAAACAAGTTAGTTGTTGTTAGTTGTGCCTTCTAAGGCGAATCACGAAGGGTAGAACAAATTGTGGTGAAAGTGTTGCCAACTTCTGCATTTTCCCCCTTTTAGAAGAAATGTTGTTTATGAAACTAAATGATTCCACGGTTTCGCCCACGGTTAAAGAACGTAACATAACATATCGTAATTGCTGATTTATACACCTGATAGCAACTTTGATTAGCGCTGGCGACGAAGACCATATGCGCGTAGAGCGCCTGCTAATGTATTTCAAAAAATAAAGTAGCTGAAGTTACGTCTTAGACCTACAAGCGTAACTTAAGCTACTTATTTTTTTAACTATAATAATAGCTATAGAGCTATCTTTCAATGATAGTCTAAATACGTTCACACTTGACGACTCGCTCGGAACGGTTACCATACCGGTGTGATGCGCAATGGGTCCCAGGTTCAATTTCTGGTCCGACAGACATCTAAATGATGAATTTAGATTTATGTTCTGGGTCCAGACCTAGACTACACAAACACAGGTATTTGTGTATTCCTGTATGTATGTGTCCATGACACCTACAACAGGAGAAAACCCTACTATGAGTGTAGAAAGCGTTAAAATATGTATTTTTTAACATTTTATTTGTATTTCGTATACAACACTACGCGTATGATATTTGTAGCTGTATTAAGTGTTAAGTCCCGTTTACATCTAAGAACATTGTACGTGACGTACATGTGCGGTGGAGACAAAATAGTACACACATGGCCCGTGCCTGTCAAAATATTGTATGGAATGTGATATCCTCTGCCGCAGCGCGTTCGATGTCGATAGATGTGAATGAAGCTTAATATCCTCTCTTTATTAAATTCATCCGAAATCATTGTTATCCTCAGTATATTTGTTTCTCTTATTTTTCGCAGCACAGGGGACTCTAAAATTTAAAATACCTATGGAAATAATAAAATTGTAGTGTCTATTTATATAGTCAACGCAAAACCCATTCATAACCCCCGCGAACTCCGCGCATACACGGCTGTCGTAGCCAATATGTCCTGTTACATTTTTATACGCATGTGAAACCGCAGTGTATCTAACCTTATAATATAACCAAAGCTTAGCGATATTAGTCTAAGAACATGGCAGTGTTAAGCCAAGTCTAAGAAGGGTGGAGAAATTGTACTATGTGTAATAATGGTGCGTCATTTGTGAGAAAACATACTTATTCAAGGCGTTCCAACTTAGTCCCCAGAGGCAGCATCGCATCTATGGTCGACCCCAAGAAGGGCTGTGATCATATCTAAGGTTGCAGATGTCAATAGGCGGTATTAGCCGCTTACCATCGGTTAAGCTGCATGCTCGTTTGCTCAACGTCAACCTATTATTGTCCCACTGCTGGGCACGGGTCTCCCCAGACTGAGAGGGATTTAGGCCTTAGTCCACCGCGATGGCCAAATGCGAATTGGTAGACTTCACACACCTTAGAGAACTTTTTAGGAACTCTTAGGTGTGCAGGTTTCCTCACGATGTTTTCTGCACCGTTAAAGCAAGTGATAATTAATCTCTAATACGCACATAAATCACAGGTGGCCTGGGATTGGAACCTCGAACCTCCCGATTGAGAGGCCAAGTTTCAACCATTAGGCTATCACTGCTTCTTGCTCGTTTGCTCAAAAACAAAAAGCTATTATCTACTCACCCACAACATACATGGAAGCGTGGACCTGAGCCGTGAGGAAGGATGGAGCGTCCGCGGATACCTCGCAGGTGTACCGGCCATTCATGGTGCGTGTGGCCGACCGAATTGTCAACGTCTGCGTGTCAGTTTCATCTAGCTGCAAAGAAAGATTATTTGTTAAAACAATTTTTTACCACATTACTATTGTTAGCGTCCTTATGTCTATTGTATTTTGCAGGGCTTGTTAACTTATGATCGACATACTAATACAATTATAATTGATAAATATACTTAATTAAAGTTATTGTGGTGGTGGTAGAGAAAAAAAAATGACGTTCAAAAATAGTACTTGTAAAGAATATAGAAGAAATATTTTTGATTTTGATATTTGAAGTAAGATATTAATTCTAATAGATTAAATACACTTTTAGAATAATGTGATAAAATGAATGCATGATTTATTAAATCTTCATTCGATTGATTTTTTTAAAAACATGAATGTCGATAATTCAAATTCGGAACAGGCATTCTTAAGAGATTACGAATAAGCTGATATTGTGAAATAAATAGTTATAAAATAGCGAAAAAATTGTATTTTGATGGATCTTGTTCAAATGATGTCTGACGATAATTCTACATTATAGAATTTAAAATTTATCATCTTTTCATTGATTATCAATATCATTATCATCATTATATAGAATAAGCAAAATAGTTTTCCGCTGTCTATCCCTATGTATGCTTAAATTTTTAGAACTACGCAACGGATTTTGATGCAATTTCTTAATAGAGGAACATTTATATGTATTTAACTCGTGCGAAGTCGCAGGCAAAAGCTAGCCAGGTATAATGGAATTAAGGGAGGTTCAAAAAGATTTCAAAGATCTAAACGAGATACAAAGTCATCCTTAAATCATGATGTAGCTTTTAGGCTTATAAATACAAATCTCTTACTCAGAATACTTTCCGAATCAGATACGACTAATAAACGAATCTTTTCAAAGGAAGGAATAAATGACTAATGAGGTATCCTGAATACCTAAAACTTTTCTGTTTGAGTAATTTAGTACTGCCCTTTTTACGATTTTAGTGAGTATAAAATTGTAAACAAGCCTGTTCCAAGAATAAGTTAATTTAAAACTAAATTAAAATAATAAATATCTTGGCGTCTTCGTGCTTGAAAGGTAGTTTTTTGTTAGTAATTTTGTAAGGAAAGCAGGGTTCCGTAAAAATGCGCTAAATATACTGTAAAATAATTTAATATTAATGTTTCTAAATATATGACTTTTTAAAGCTGTGGTTCAAAACCCTGTGGTTCAACTTTGGCGGCACCACCTCCACGCCTATTTCTGCCTAATAAGCGCTGCTGTATTCTGGTTTTAAGAGTGTGGCAACCCATCTTTGATCGACCCTAGCTAGGACTGTGATCATATCTGGGTTTGATTACAGATGTTCATGGGCGGCAGTGCCAACATACCATCAGGTGAGCTGCATGCTCACTCGTTACTTCTGTCGTGTAAACATTAACCAATGCCCAGCAGTGGATTAGTCTAAAGAAACAGCTAGGTAGAGTATCTCCATTTTATAAGCGAGGAGTAAGCGTAAGAAGAGCGGAATTAGAAGCTTATTTAAACTGCCTTTGTAGCTTGCGGTTAAGCAATTACTTGTGGCAATTCTGATTCTCAAAGGGTCTAATCTCTTAACGTGACGTCATACTTGTATTTGTATAGACCTTAGGAAGGAAGGTAGCCTTATTATATTTGCTGAATATATTCAAGAATAGATTTCATTTTACTCAAATATAAAAGAAGAAACGTGCTGAATTATACGATTCAAAAATACAAAATGCGGTCTTATTTAAACAGTGGCAATCGTACAGTAGACAAAAAGTACCTTCTACCACCTTTATATTATCGTACTAAAAATATATATGTTGATTAACTTTTCCAAGAGCTGTGAAGAACATATGTCATTTACTTATCGAAATAAAACAGAAAACAAATCAGCACCCACATGTCCGTAAGACTTATTCAGAAGTTGTCTAATCAAAAAGTTCTCATCCGTCCATCTGTGTCACTGAATATGAGTTTATTCGGCGCCAGAAAAAGAAGTTATTGTGAGCGCACTGAAAGGGTTATTGTTAAGCTTCTGAAAATAAGCCTAAAATACTAGACTAGAACGGACATTTTTGTTACTTACCCGGTAAAAAGATGAAGATGAAGAAGGTAAAAAGACTGGTATGTTATAAGTTAAATGTACGTGTGCATGATATGATGTGCATGATAGGTTCTAAACGTCTGAAACGATTTTGATTTAGTCATCATTTTGTGAAAGGTAACTGGATTGAGAGTGTTCTTGACTATGAAACAGTTTAACCGTTCGAAAATATCAGCTCAATTCTAGTTGATTTTGTGTATGTATTATGCTTCACCGGAAAAATATTAATACCGGCCAAATAATACGCAAGGATTGATACATAAAAATAGCTACCATCCTTCGCATTACTTGTATTTTTTTATAACATGTGAGTAGCAAACGAGCTTCCAGTCCACCTGATGGTAAGTGACCACTGCCGCCCATTGACATTTGTAATCAACGCTAGATATGATCACGGTCATACCCTGGGATTGACCACAGATGGGTTGCCACCCCTGAGGACTGAGATGGAACGCCTTGGATAAGTTTGTCTCCCTGACCACACCCTTCAAGCCAGAACACAGCAATGCTTAACACTGCTGTTATAAGACAGAAATAGGTGTGGCGATGGTGCCGTCAGAGTCGAACTTCGTGGGGTTCTTAACACACATTCACAAAACAATATAAAGGCGAAATTGACTGAAGAAACGGTTAACGTGTAAATAATGAAGGAAGGGCTTACGAAATGTAGCACATTTGGGTTTCAATCTCGGGCTTCGCAGTTCCTAAGTAGATCGTAGCGGTAACCATTGTTTAAGTACGTTGTAATATTCAGGACGAGCATAAGGGCAAAACACTTGCATTACACACGTTGTGTCGTGATTTTTTATGGTGCATATCGTAAATTTTCACGATATGACATATCGTGACACAACACCGAAGTCATGCACGTATTTGGACCCTAAGCTTCTTCTTATAATTATAATCTTCCTATAATTATTATTTCTCCATCAAAGTACAATCGACGTCAACTCATTATTATTCCATTGCCTCATAGAGTGAGAGTTATGGATTCATTTATCTTTAAAACATATTGCTATTGTAAGAGCTACCACACACATACAACTTTTATCGATTAAATAGTTTAATCGAGTTTGATGCTTGTACGGTTTTATGTCGATTAATCAGTTTAAGGACGTTAAGGAAGTGTAAGCTGACATTGTACTCGTACATGGTACTTTTTTAAATGATTTTTGTGTCACAATAATTTCTTTCACCGCTTCTTCACCATAACGAAACATCTTGCAAAGTGCTAATAGTATTTAATTGACGTTCAAAAATAATTCTGTTAAGGATCTAGGTACTTTGAATAAATCAGAAATCTACTGATTTTGATTTATTCGACTACAAGTTGTGTATATGCGGTAGGCCTTGCTCTGAATAAATAAATTTCGGAAGCTTTAATTTACAAATCCCATTTTTCTGTATTCCGGCTGCAAACGCTACGAAATCTCACTTACGTTATTCAGAATTCCATTTGTTCTGATCAAATATGTATCACACGTATTTTATTTTTAACGGCTGAAAACACAGTAATTACACATAATAATTACTACAGAGTTGCTGAATATTCGTTTCGCGAATATGACGCCATTTTACTTTATTAACATTTCTTATTACCATGTATCATACCACATGTGATGATACATATATTCAGTATAAATAATACTCAGTACTCACTAATGAGTTCTACTTCTTAACAGATTACCTGTCTAATTACTGAACAACTATAAATATAATATATGATTTTAGTGACAATCAAAAAACAACTTTTAACTAGACTAGACATAGTCATACATATTGTATGGGTAAATCACTCTCTTACTTTAATTTTTACCTACGTTACACTTATGGTTGCCAGACGGTCGGGAATTGGCGGGATTCTCCCGAATTTTTGTATGTCCTCCCGACTCCCGACAAAGCAAATAATCTCCGAAAAACAAGTTCGATAATTTTAAGTTCATGTTTCCGTCAAACGAAACTTGCAAACCACTTGGGCGCTTGGCACAGACCGAAAAGACATTGCAATGCACTCCGTCTGAGTCGAAGTTGTTAAACGCGATAAAAAAATGACAAATACTTATAACAAGCACAAAAACAATAAACATGCTCATTCGGTACTTATCTTATGTGTCACAAATACCTACTATGTTTTTTTTCTTATATCAACAATGTAATGCAAAAATACGTTTGTTTACTTAATATATTATGTATAATTAATATTATTAACTTATTTTTATTATTTATCTTTCAAATCCCGAAAAATCGATCTGGCAACCCTAGTTACACTACATATCTATTACTATCAAACATGTATTTGATAAATTTTCACTGTAATACAAAAACAACAATATGCCTATGCATCATCGTTATACGCAAAGGCAGTGGCGTATTTAGACATTAGCCGCCGGTAGGTTATTGAAATTTTGTACCAGTTTCAGGACCAGAATGGGGCTACAGAATTCCTTGTCTATCTATGCCTGCTATGACCACTCACCATCAGGTGGGCTACATGATCGCTTGTACTTCCATAATAGATATAAAAACGTGAAGGAACACTCTGCGTAATAATGTATAGATAAATATATTTTTAAGTAAATACCTTGCGTCAACATTTGCTCATTAATTGTTACAAGTCAACCATAATAACATTACTAGGAAGAGAAAGTATTGCTGTTATAATGTTTGTATAATATATGGGCTGTTTCAATTATATAAAACAAAATAATTTTCTCTGTTTAATCTGTTTGCCAAACGAAAACAATGAAAATGATCGTGTTTTATTGTTTGTTCCTGGTAGGGCATATCAACATTACCAACTAAAAATAGAGTTAGCGATACGTTAATTGCCTTCAAATAGGGTAGGGGAGCGATTTCGTGGTTAATTACACTTAAGCTTGGTATTGTTACAGCCCTTAATTACCCATTCTCGACCCAAATTACAATTTACTTCGTTTTATATTTAATAGTTTAGTTTTTTCGTAAATCTTAGTGATCATTATTTTGTACAAAAATTATCATTTGTCTTTTTTATTATTGACACAATAAGTTAAAATCCTACTCAGGCTGTGTACCATGAAAAATGGAGATAACAGGAAGTACCACGTGGGCGAATTGAGGCGACTACCAGTATGATCAGCTTAACATACTTAACGTCAGTGCTTGCCAGTCTTAATGACTGGAATAAACTTTGTTTTGCGGGTTATAAAATTTTTGTAAAACTTCGTAAACGTGCCTCATTCATTGTTGACAACAGAGAACCAATAAATATGCAGATTTCCTAGTGGTAAGAATACGATTAGGTACTGATTTCTATGCGTTTGTTTGGCGACTGTGGTTTCAATACTAACCGGATTCTATGCCACTTCCTTTTCTTTCTCTTTTCCGTGCTTTACGATTTCAATTACTGTTCTGTTTTGAAAACGTATGTCTGAAATGGCAGATCCAATTTCGGCGACATATTTACGTTTAAAGCTACTTTTTATTCAGATTTTAATATTAATGATCACGGATGCTCTTTGTGTGGATACTAGTACGTTATCAAAAGAATTATCATGTTTCATTTAAAGTAACACAGATCTATACAAATAAATAAAATTGAAGTGTCTGTTTGTGGTTTTAAAATAACGATTTTTTACTCAATGCATATGAAAGTATATATACACGATATCTATAACAAAAATGCAATTGAATAAAAATTTGTCTGTCTATCTGTCTGTCTGTTTGGCTGAGCTAATTTTCTAAACGGCTGGACGGTTTTTGACCGGACTTTCACTGGACGATAGCTGAAGGTCTAAGGCGTAACAGAGGCTACTTTAATTTTCGATAATTCTTTTTCACTTTTTAAACGCGTTTGAAACCGCGGGGATCAGCTAGTATTAAATATATTTAGATATTATATATGACGGCGCGGCCGTATTATTCGGATCATCATCCGACATAGTGGGCGTATATAGACGGGTATTCGAGCAAATGAGATGACGTATACTCAGTTAACACGATTTATTTGAATCACAAATCACTTAACACAATTACGATTTTAATATCAACGAAACGAGAAACAGTTCCTAGCTCGGAGGAGAACTTATCACCCGGACGTCTAAATAGTAAGTGACTCTTGCTCCGATATATCCCCACCCAGCTAGGCTCTGTTGTAGCACGAAGTTAGTTATGTGCGATGGTGCTGCCATCTACCGGAACTCGTGCTTCGTTTCGATTTCGGTCCGTACTAATGACCGTCTCCGATACGGCCATCCTGCGTTGACACACGACCCCGTGTGTTTATTCTGTAACAAGGATAACATAGCACAGTAAACCGTTCGGTCTCTCCTGACAGAAAGCTTTAAAGAAGGTTAAAGCTTTAAGCTAGCTAAAGTTCTCACTAAGGACTTGAAAAGAAACTAAAACAAATTTTCTATCACTAATTTCAAATTGACTTTATTTCCATATCACACTTCGAATTAATCATTTTAATGTTAGGTTAAATTAAGTAGGTAACATTTACAATAACTAACAATGCATGAGCAACCAAGTACCAAAGTCATATCTACTTGCCATCAATTGTTTAGTTATCACAAAACAATACCACAAAGCATGAATCAAACTCGTGGCCTATGGCTTTTCATTAAGCCCTCACACTCTATTGCATTCCCTTGAATGCCGAGTCCCCCGGACTCTATGGTCTCTCCAAGACCCGACCTCCGCCAGAGCCACCCGCGCACCGCGCATCCACGGTCTACTTAAAGCAGATACCGACTTCTAACGGACTACGGCTACGAAATGGCAACTGGTACGGTCCGACCAGCCGAGCTAAGATTCACCACTATCATTCAACTCAACCTCTTCTACTTCTACTTCAATTGGTACTTGGCCCTCGGGCATTCTCCTTAACCTATCATGAGCGTACTTGTAAGTACGTCTAGAATTTAAAGCTGTCAATATGTAACGGTCACCATCTAACACTTCTACAACTTTAAATGGTCCTTTATACTTAGGGCTAAGCTTAGTTTGGTTACGTTCTTCATTTTGAAGTAACACAAAGTCACCAACCGAAAACTTATCCAATCTTGCCTTAGTGCTATCAAACCGCTTTTTGTCATACTGAGCTGAATTTTCTATTAACTGAGATGCGTTTTCCCTAACTTGTTCGATATCTACAGCAATATCATTATCACAAGCCATTAAATTAAGAGGACGCGCGATTTTACCGATGAGTAATTCAAGTGGACTCGCTTTTGTTACCCTATTGACAGTACAGTTTAGAGCGAGCTGTACATCTCCTAACGCATCCTGCCATGACCTATCTTCATTCGCTTCCACCGCGGTAAGCATGGACTTCAAAGTGCTCATTACACGTTCTACTTGACCGTTAGCTCGCGATGACCCGGTAGCGATAAGATGTAATTTAATGTTTTTATTGTCACAAAATTCCCTAAACTCGCGACTCGCAAAACAACGACCTTGATCAGCGATGATACGTACCGGTGCTCCGAACAATGACACGCTTTTAGTCAAAGCTTTGATACTACTAGCAGTGTCAATGTGCGTAGCGTGATGTAAAAAAACAAACTTAGTAAACGCGTCAATTATTACAAACACATACTCCTTGTTAGCGTGCTTTCCACTGAGCTTACCTGTCGCATCAATGTGCACCGTGTGCCAGGGCACTGTGATTTTCGGGATGGGATGTAACTCCGCCTGTACTCTACCGGAATTTGACTTCGCAACCTTACATGTAACGCAGTTATCCACGAACTTACGGACATAGCGACACATACCTTCGAACCAGTAGTAATTATAGAGCTTCTCAAGCGTCTTCTCCCAGCCTAGGTGTACGATGGCATCGTGTATGTTGTGAACAACTGACCATCTAATACTACGTGGCAACACAGGCAGGCAAATGGTCCTGCGGTTGCGTTGAATTTTGCGGTAAAGTAAACCAGAACGTACCTCATATGTCCTCGCAATTTCGTCTTTTAACTCACCATTACTTAATTGAACAATAACCTTTTGTACCTCTTGATCTCGCTGCTGTTCCGCTAAGAGCCAGTTGTCGGAAAGCTCTGTTAAATCGATACGCTTTTGATCCACCTTCATAACTTCTTTCACCTGAGGACGCGGTAAATGATTGCGG
>DWPV01003466.1:0-15171 GCA_018251915.1 Urbanus proteus proteus | reverse complement strand
AGTAACAAAAAATATAGGTAAATTAATTTCTGTTGTGGAAAGCCCTGTAAAACTAGCCTTCTTACCGCTTTACGCTTTGCTATAGCAGTATCAAGCTCTGTTTTCTAATACGGCTTTAGAGGCATATAATGCAAAAAATTACATATGCCTCAGGAGAATAAACTAAGCGTCTTAATAGGTCCATGGTTCACACATAGACACTTATTTGAACATTTACTCATGACGAATTGATGCTTTGATGATGAGCCTGCTTTTTAAATTGTTATAGAAATACGAAAATCTGCGAGATATTCCGGAAATTAAAAAAACGCATTTGAATATGCATATTATTGATTGCAAGGTTAATAATAAATCTTCGTGTTAAAAAAATCCGTGCTTTTGTCCAGTTTATACCAGGTAAATATCCTAAACGATGGATAATCTTGTAATCTCTCGCAAATTAATTGCAGCTTCGTCAATATGCATATTATAATGAATACCTAGTATGTGTGTAATTAGTTAATACGCATATCGCGTGATACCGGTGTTTATGTATATTTAAGATGCAGGTATTAACTTAAATCTATATTACATACATATTTTATGCTATTATACATGCAACGTAATATTTTTCCAAGAAATACTTCTTCGATACATAATCTTAAAGATAAAGTTCGTAAAAGTAAACTCCGTAAATGTGCCTCATTATTTGTTCATAACAGAGGACTAATAAAATGCAGGTTTCTTAGTGGTAAGAATACGATACTGATTGTTATTATGAGATCTGTGTTTGTTTGGCGACAGCGGTTTTCAAACTAATCGGCTTTATGCAACTTCCTCTTCTTTCTCTTTTCCATGGTTTAAAAGCTACAGTAAAAATCTTACAAGTAGGTAATATTTATTAAAATTGAACGAATAATAGTGTAGTAGGTATTTACAAAGGGTTAATCAAGGCATCTACTTAGAAATAAGAAAATGTTATGTAAGTCCGTAGTCAGGGATTGTAAACAAGTTATCACCGTCTGGTTCATGCGAAACCTTAAATAACATAGATCAGGGTCTGTTATTTCAGGTCTTTACCCTGTAGCATTTATATCTGAACAATCATTGTTATTACAGCATCAGGATCGCAGAGGGAAAATAACGTGCTTACTCTCTGTATTTTTTGCGCTTATAAACAGATCTAGCTTAAAAAAACAGTACATCCGAGGTAGCCGTTTTACTGATAGTGAAATAGGCACAATCATATACGTTCCTATATTTGTTTATGTATTTAAATGGAATGAAGCTCGCTGTTATTTTAAAAGCGAAACGGTTATATTACTAGGACAGGTATTTATTTCAATGTAAGTATCCTTTACTATTATAAATGGGAAAGTCCGTTTATTTGTTTGTTTGTTTGTTACGCCTTCACGCTTTAACTGCTCAACCGATCGTTATGAAATTTTGCACACTCATAGTACGGGACCCAGAAAAAAACATAGAGTACCTTTCATCACGAAAAAACGTACTACTCCCGAAGGATAGAAAAATAACTTTTATACCTACCACCTACTTACTTTGATACTTACAGCCTCTTTGTGCAAATGTATACATTAGCGCGAGCGAAACCGCGGGCACAAACTAGTTTTTAATGAAACACTTATACTTTGTAACAATCGGACTTTACTAAGAGTAACGTAGGTTTCCTTTTATCTTAAAGGATAAAAAATAGATCGATATTTATATTGATACTTGCTCTCTCACGCTCTTTCTATGGTGAAATCCGATAATGAACAAATTATAAATATTTTTTACACGAACATAACCATAAGCAAATGTTAGGTATCTCACAACCTTGGCAGTACTGGAATTATCTCCTCGGGACATAGAAACATAAATATGCAATATTACGCTCATATTGCATTTGGTCAGAATCTATTTTGGTTATGATTTATTTGCACCACGTCTGTAATTATATGAACGTAATAAATAACCGGTGAATCCTCTTTCACTATAATTAATAACCTTAACACCGATTTGCCAACATAAAAGTGTAATAGATTATCTTAAGTATATTAATCTACAGAAATAAATAATAAAAATAAATATCAGTGGCCACTGCCGCCGATGTATATCTGTAATCCACCCCAGATAAGAAAGCTCACGCTCCTACCTACGGTCGGTCGAACACAGTAGCGCTTAACACGGCTGTTATAAGACAGTAATAGGTGTGGCAGTGGTGCCACCGGAGTTGAATCGCTAAATGTCATCCTCAGACATATCTACACTCTACACCGATGTCTGTAGATATAAACGCATAATACGCAACCCCAGTTAGGTAAGGGCAGTTCATTGCCAAGGCCGCAACGATTGCCGGGTGCGTTGTATCGTAATGAACACCTTATCAGCCTTCAAAGGTTATGCATAATGAGCTCAATTATGTCAGTGTTTCATTGTCAACGAGGTTATGATCTCATTCGAGACTGGCTTTGTGACCGGCTTTACGTATGTATATTACAAATTTCAAATGTTATTTTTTTATGAAGTGTTATTTACCTTGTGGTATTAGTCTGTTAGTATGAAGGTCATCTTGCAACAAAATATTGAACCAGTTGACCTCAATCAAGTGAGATGAAAATTTGCATACACTCTTGATTTTGGTGAGTACATTTTTTAGCTTAAGTGACGTCTTTCTAAATTCAAGATTGTGGACAACAGTTTATTGACGTGATACAGTCTCATAAATCGATAAAGAGCTACACTCATGAGAAAATGAAACGTTACAAGAATGTCCGACCGACGAATGTTAGACCGATTTGAATGATGTCGTTTTTAATGATTTTATGACTGTCACGTAAACTTATCTTCCGTAATCCGAATTTATAGGCAAACAGTTTTTTTAAATAATCATTTAGTTATTTTTATCTGCAGTGCTTATTTGATAAGCACTAAGCAGTGCTTATTTCATAATAACGGTGATACATTCTTCATGACTGGGGACTTCCCACCCTCGTGGCATACATCTTACGACATTATCAGCCCACGTAGGGATGGTTAAGGATTATTCTTATCTCGAGAGTATCCTCTTTGCAGGGGTAGATTTTCAGGGGTTAGAATCATCATGTATTTTTCATACTCCTTCATAATAATAGAAAATTAAATGAAATATTATATTACGATAAAATAAGATTAAATTTTATGAACGCCACTGTGCCTTTAAGAGACCACTGCTGACCGTAAAAAGTACCTAACACGCTTTATCTTATAAAAAAATTGTAGAATAAAAAATAATTTGCAATCAATAAATGTGTACACTAAACATACGTTTGTTTTGTTTATATATAGTGACATGTTATTTAAACACGTTGTCGGATTCGATATTAATTGCATGTTGTAGGTGTCCAATATTTCTTACGGTCTTGAAATCGAAGACGTAATTGGTTGAGTCTTTGGAGTCAGTTCAAATTTTCCTCTTACATTTAAATAAATTAAATATGTATTTTACAAAATGGGTAGTTAGCGCAGGTCTGATTACTTACGTAGGATGCATCACGGATTATTCAAAATTAATAGATAAAAAACATTGCTTGTATTTGATAAAAAACAAGGTAACATTTATGCTTGGCGTTTGCTTCTAATGTTTTGAATGTTCGCTAAGAGTACTAAAACGCATTTGTCAAGCGTGATGGGCTTCTACTAATGCTTCAAGAGGTAACCTCCATCACATTATTAGTACCACAATAGTCTTTATTACGAGACGCCGAAAGTTATTGCTCTAATACAGGCTTCTACTATACGTCTGTATGAGCGACATCATAATATAGAAGTTGTCCTCAACTTGTATGAGGACAACTTCTATATTATGATGTCGCTTGATTGGTTAATATTATTGACACAGAGAAAAAGATAGTTGTAAAACATAAGTCAAATATATGGTTAATAAAGCGAACTTCCAAATATATGAGTTATTAAGGCGTTCTTGTTTTAGCCATTAAGCTTGGAATTCAGCCAATCGGCATGAAGTCCTCTACACCTACAAACTTAACTGCATGAAAATATATTTCCCATTAGGAATCTATTATACTACTTCATCTTTGGTGCAAGTCTTTGCAAAAAGCAAACAATGTCTTAAGCCATTGTATGCTTTTTGCAGTAAAATGTGTTACAAAAGTTTGCTAAACCCTCTGAGACCCCCTCAATGGTGCTCTAAAGATGATTACACCGCAGTATTCCTCTCAAGCCAACGTTTAGGTTGAGTGCAGCCGGGGACTGCAAATTTAGCACTTGAACACTTTTTGGACAGTGTTTAAGAAGGGTGAATAGAGCCTTTGTCTATGCCGCAAGGGTGAATTGTGGGGAAATTTTGTTATGTACCATATATGATTTAAAATTCAGTCTGCTATATTAATTTATCGGAATAGAAAAAGTAAAAAATAAAAACAAAAATTTAAATGTGTGACTGATCATAATTAAAGGTTATGAAAGCAAGGCAAGTAGATTTTAATTATCGTGTTATTTTAATGATTTTAACGGCAGGGAATAACCACTTTTCCGCGGAATTGTTCTAAAGACAGTTAACTTGACCAACCTACATGTTGTGCCTAACCCATCGTTTATTATAAGGGCTAGTTATTAGTGTACACAAAGTCGTAAACTCCTATGAAATAAATAAATAATTTGTTCTTGTCATTCAGAATAACGTCCAGCTTGTATTAAAGGTCAGCTGGGAACGCCAAGATTGTTGTAATTTCTTCGGTTTGATTCCTCTCGAGACTCGCTATCAATATTTGTGGGTAATTCCAATTGATCTCTACTTGATTGTTCCACTGGTATTCGGTCGGCATAGCGTCAAATTGCTACTTGTATTTTATGTTTATAGAAATGTAAAAACGTAAGGATTTTCTAAAAGTCCTTTTCTTGGATCGTGTTATTTCTTTTATTCGTTATTGTTGACAATTTTGGATGCGCAATATGACTGTTTTGTAATAAAATGAAAAATGGATTATACACTTTTGGAATTCGCTCTTTTGACACCGTTTGACCGATCACCATCTAAGTGTTTTTTCATGGAGATGGATGATCACCAAAAATTGTGAAAAGATATGCGCACAATATTTAAAGATTTTTAAATTAAAGTAGCTTAAGTTACTCTTAGACCTTCAGCTATCTTTTGGTGAAAACCGCGTCAAAACCGGTCCTGCCATTTAAAAGACCTCAAACAAGCAGACAGATATACAATTTTTTTCATAATAGTATTTCTGGTATCTGTCTATCTTGTATACTTTCGTGTAGGTATGCATCGAGTAAAAAACATGTTATTTTGACATTACAAACCGACACTTCAATTTTATTTATTTGTATAGATATACTCGTAGTGCTAAATAAACAGACAGGACGTCTACCGGGTTCAGCTGATGTCATATTGCAACATAGATAAGTGACAAAACGATCACATTAGACATAACATTATATGGAACATTATAGGGAACTGAAACCACCAGCTGAATTATTACATGTTCTTATTCTGTTTTACTACTTTGTAAAGCTTTAGCGCTAATAAACATAAGCTTATAATACGTCCTCGTCCATCCTCTATTGACTTTGCCAGCAATAGATGAAGTGTATCTATTTCGAGATCAACCATCGTTACTGGTGTTACAGCAGACGAATCATATTCCAACTCTTATGAATTAATCTCTTTAACTAGGGCTGCCAATTGCCACAATTTGTTTGAAGAAAAAAAGTATTTTTGTCAATTGCAAAAATGTAGTGATTTTGGAAAATGAAAATAAAATGTACAAATTAGGTTAAAATTGTCAAAAAATGTAAAATTTATATTTTGGACGATATTACTATCTTATATTTTTGAACACTATCCTTTCCGTCCAACCGTCTATAATATAAATAAAATAGAAAAACATAATTTGTTCTTAATTACTTTTTTTTGGTGACCTTGTGAACTATTGATAAAAATATAGTATCTTGCGTATCTTCATATTTCAATAATATATGTTGTACGGGTAGCAACCCTATCTATAACGCACAGACAACCCTTTCAAGAGCTGCTATTTTGGGAAATCATGTTACTCCGAACATTAAGATTTATCGATCATTGCCTGCGGTGTACCCCTAACTAATTGCGTGGTCCCAATTTGTTGGGCAATGAAGGTTGAAAACGTTGATTAAAACGTTAACATTTGTTCCAAAAACACAATTTCCTCGATAATTGTGGCGGATTGCGTCATATAATTTGAATACTCTATACTTTTCTATTAGTTGTAATGGAAATTTTCCATAAACTTATGATATTAAATTTGGTTCTGGTATTAATTTAACTCATTAAGGAGCAAAGAAATTGTAATGATTTGATTTGAAGATGTGTATAGCTAGAATTTCCACAAAAGTGGTTTTTATTTAAAAAAACTGGCTATATTTTGAACTTTATTGGAGGATATAGTTTTACTCAGAAAATATTACAAATTGCGTATAGAAGGTATAAAACTGATATACGGTGCATTGGGGTGTACGTTCCAACACCACGCTCGATATAAAAACAAGTTAAAACAATTTAACGTTATTCTGTTATAGATATTGCCACCTCTATTGTGGTCCAGACAGAGTAATTTCCGGGTCTATTTCATGTAGGTCCCAACCCGGGTCATAAATCCCGGATCTGTGTGCACAGCCTGACCTGATTACGCGATTTACATAAGAGCTTACAGCTTAGTGCACTCCATAGCGGTAGAATTTAAGATTTATGAAGCATTAACCTTAATTTTATACGTATTATGTACTTTCGGTTTCCGTATCTTGTTGAGCACAGCCTGACCTGATTACGCAGATTTCTAGGATACCCTACACCAGTGATCAGACAAGAGAGGCAGAACAAATTAAACATTAAAGATAACAGTACCTATCTACATAACAACCAATAACAAGGCCGTATAATCGACGAGTTTATTTTATGTAGCTACAAATCGAGTCATAAATCTTTAAATGCAAATCCTGACCTGATTACGCGCTTTTCCATGAAAACCTATAACAAAGGGATTAGGTACACATTTTACAATGACAAATTACACGTAAACATACAACATTTAAGAGGATAGCATTTACTAGTCTATACATACAAATAAATAAAATTGAAGTGTCTGTTTGTGTTTTCGAAATAACATTTCTTACTCAATGCATATGAAAGTATAGGTACACGATACCTATAATGAAAATGCAATTATTATTATTTTGTCTGTCTGTTTGGCGGAGATAATCTTCTAAACGGCTTGACCGATTTCGACGGGACTTTCATTGCTAGATAGATGAAGGTCTAAGCCGTAACATAGGCTACTTTAATTTTTGTAAAATCCATTAGCGCGCACTCCAAGCGCAGCATGTGCGCGTAGTCGCGGGAGAGCGGGATGCCATTTTTGTTTAAATAATATGTATTCTATTTTACTTTCTAAACGCGGGGATCAGCTAGTACAATAATAAAGCAGTATAATCTACGAGTCTATGTCATATAGTCAGCTCTGGAGTCATAAATTCCGGATCTTTGTGTGCACAACCTGACCTGATTACGCGTTTTTCCGCGAGAGCCTACCAAAGTGAGTGCGCACACTCCAAAGCGGTACAAATCCGTGATTTATGAGGACAGTTACTACATACCTATGAATTATAAGCTTTACTTCGCTTAATTAAGAAATTAGTGTGGCGTTTTAATGGTAGCTTAATTAGGGACCTTTATAATGTTTACATTAAGTTTACGTAATTGTTATATTAAAAATTACTTGTTTCGTTGTTTGGCAAAGCTACTGGATGTACAGCTACCTGATTAAGCGGGTACTACTGCTGCTCCAACTACCTTAGTAAGAACCTTAATCTACCCCTACTATACCTACTATATCCTACCTTGTACGATACCCACATTTTAACTTTTTAAGGTCTGTGCCCTATGCGTCCCAAGTCACAAGGTGCCAATGGTTTCGAGGATGCATTGTAATTTGTTTAACTAGGCGTTGTCACTTAAGGACTTGTATTTCTTATCGCTTGTTAGTCCTGCGAGCGATAAAGCTGTTTGAATACTTTGAATGGACTGAGCGTACGATCTACAAATAAATTCAATATTTTGTATATCGTCGATGTCACCACCACCATTGATATAGACTTCTTAACTGTCTAGGTGTTTATGTATCCCTTTTTTTGTGACCATGACAACTATAGCACAGAAAAAATGGTATTATCCAGCTATGTACAAAGCATTATAATATGAAATTCCATGTTATTGCCCTAATTCCGCTGTCTGACCTAATAAGAGATCATTAATTTTATGACCCATTCCACTGCGGTTTACAAACACATTTGGCACTGCGCTAACGTGTACGACTTCCGTAAATACATCTTTCAGTACACATGACTCAAATGTTGCACTGCTATGTGTAGTAGGGATTTTATGGATACGAAATTCCGGATATAGATATGCAAAAAAAAATCAGATCAGAAAAATCAGATATGGTTACAGATATGAAATTATTTTGGATTATTCGATAGATTTGTACAGTTTCATTTACAGATATATAATTTTCAAAGAATGTTTAAAAATTAAGTGCTAAATTGCAAACCCATGCAAACCTGTCATGTTATCTATACAAATAAATAAAATTGAAGTGTTTGTTTTTGATTTCAGAATAACATTTTTTTACTCAATGCTTATGAAAGTATACACGATACCTATAACAAAAATGCAAATTTTTTGTCTGTCTGTTTGGCTGAGGTAATCTTCTAAACGGCTGGACTGATTTTGACGGGACTTTCACTGGAAGAAAGCTGAAAGTCTTAGGCGTAAAATAGGCTACTTTCGAAAAAAAGGAAACAACGTTTACGCGAGTGAAACCGCAGGGATCAGCTAGTATTATATAAATTCCGCCCCTATGCAAAATTATTCGAAATCTTTATTGAATTCGCATACGGTTTCCGATGGTTTTATTTCGGATATCCGATAGGTCACGGAGCTGCATCACATCCCTGATATCCAGTTCCGTTGCATAAAAATCACATAATATGCACACGTATAACGTAAACAAGTTTATTATGTTAGTATGCGACGCCACTGCAGACTTTCACATTGCAATCGATCGGAAGGAGCATTCCAGTTCCGATGCACCTAATAGTGTAACGAGGACACGATCTGCATTATGCTTGCCGTTCCTGTGCAGGTTTGTAGGTGGTCAAGCATATTTATAAGACTGGTGTTAAAATCTGCAAGGTGATAGGAGCAATACAGTTGGGACCTCTCCCAACTGTAGAGTCTTAACTATTTCTAGCGTAGAGTTATCCTTGCATTTCTGTGAAAGCGATTGATTCTGATAAAATAAACTATCTCCATGGAGTTTTGTTACAAATGTCCATGGACGGCAATGAAAAATTGTCATCAAATGCTCCTTTGCCATCTTAATAGATATCTCAACTTTGTTCATAGTCTGTTATCTAATAAATTTACGGACTAAAATTCTTTTTTAGAGAGAGTTGAAGACATGGGAGAGACAATTTTTTTTACTATTGTAGATTCTATCGGTTAATTCCCAATATTTCAACTGAATAATTTAATGACTGGATTGGTGTGTATAAAGATCTATTTTTTTTATAAAAATGAGGTAGCAACAAACATGCAGCTTACTTGATGGTAAGTGGCCACTGGCGCCCATGGACATATGTAACCAACCCTAGATAAGATCACAGTCTTACCTGATGTCGACCACAGATGCGTTGCTACTCCTGAGAATTAAGATGGAACACCTCGGATAAGTATGTCTCCTTAACCACACCCTTTAAATTAAACCAGACCTCAGCAGCACTTTAAACTGTTGTCACTAGGCAGAAATAGGTGTGGCCGTGGTGCCTCCGGAGTGGTACAACGAAGGGTTCTACCATTTACTATGTAGAGTGCTTACCTTTAAAAAGGACAAAGGGGTTGAAGATATTAGTTATACACTAACAATAAATTTCACTTTTGTGAAGATCCCGTCCTAGAAAATACACACGTATTGTTTGAATCAAATAATACCCGAAGGAAAATAAATTCTAAAGTTAATACATTTCTCCGACGTGGGTAGACGGTAAATAAACTCGAAAGGTTATGCTAAGATCACAGAGAAAAATATAAAATATCATAAGTTTTCTTTGTACTAACGTCTCATGTTATTGTTTAATCTGCATAAGGAGCTAGGTTAGGAAAACGATAAAAGAGATTATTATTTTTTAATTGTAGAAATAGCAAACGAGCTGGCAATTTACCTGATGGTAAGTAGTTACTGCCACCCATGGACATTAGAATCCTACGTAAAGGTGACCACCGATGCGTTGCTACCCCCGAAGGCAATTGCAACATCTCTGATAAATGTTCTCTCTCTCCTTGAAAATGTCTTTCTTACTTTGGATCCTTCTTCCATGACATTGACATCCTTACTCTTTGAACCAGAACGCATCAGTGCTTAATATAATGTGAGACAATAAACATAAAAAATGGTTTCGACTGTTTTCATTTAGGTAGTAGTTCTAATAATGTAGGTATAGACTAAAGCGAATTTACAAGACCTTTGACCGAAATTGTGAAATCAATTTTCTGGTAGAGTGGACAGAGGGTACAATCTACATAATTATTATGGTTTGGTTCATCCGATTAAACTTCTGAGACGTTCTTAAGAGTCCTCCAATATTATAATATTAGGTAGTTACCTCTCTACTATCTTCATATAATAAAAGTTGTATTTTTAGGAAATTTTGGTAGGTAGCCAACAAACGTATGCATCAATTTTTTCTGGGGTTTGATTACTACTTTTGTACATGGGTAGAAGTGGTCATTTACCAACAGGTGGAATACTTGCTGGTTTGCCACTTTTATACCATAAAAGTGTAGTATTATTAACCATTAGCTCTTACTTGATTTCGCCTATTATAAATCCTTTGCTAACCCTGAAGACTAAATTAAAATGCCTTGTATAAGTGTATCTCTGTAACCACGTCGTTTCAACTAAGAGAATTGCTGTACTTAAAGCAAGTCAAATTACAGATTTTGCTATAGATACAGTGATTATGATTGTAAGTTATTTGTGGCACCTCAAAAATATTTCTATAAGAGCTGACGGCGTTTAAGAAACGAAATTTGTCGTAAACAAAACGCTTTCCCTTTGTATCTAGTAATGTTGGTTATAAAAATCTAGCAGGTGAGCAATCTAGAAAAGGTATAAATTTCTTTCGCAGATAAATGCCGAGTGAGAGTAATTTGCGGCGTATCAAAAGTATTTTACGTCGTTGGGTTTTACGGCAGACATTTTGGGAATGCCAGCTATCGTAAAAACGCTAGTGCCTTCTCTTTTCTGGCCATAAATCTTCGTCTCGAATATATTCTTCAGCGACTTCGGCTCGAAGGATAGATTCGTCTCAATCTAATTGGATGAGGAAATCTGTTCATACAAGTAGAGGCAGGTTATTTTTTGTTATGCTGTCTGCGATCGATCAACGTTACGTTGGCCCTTGAAAATTAGGTCAGAGCGTTATGTGCGTACTCTACTAATTATGGGAGGAGTCCCATTCAACGCGATTCGGCGATTCAAGAAATACTCTGTGCCTATCCATAAACGGAATTTCGGATTGTCAAAAAATAGTTGGCTTAATTTCATTTCATTTGGAAAAAGTATCCATCTTGGGCTCTCTGTTATCTTTTGTAAACCTCTAAGCAATTCTGCAGTTAACAGTGAGTTGTCAGCGTTTCCTACAGCAATATGAGCACTGTGCATGCAAAAGATACATATCTCTTCTAATACATCTTCTGAGTCGTTTCAACAAGTATTGTCTAGCTTGTACGTTTCGCAAATAAACAAGATTTATCAACGAACGTTACTCACGCAACGCAATCACTACAAGTCTACACCAATACAAACAGTTCATCGTCCTATGTTTCGTAATCGCCAATGTTTTGCCGCTATACCTGCGTGGCCTTGCTATTGTCATTCACTATCTATTCAAGTGTATCTAGTACTGATAACACCGAAACACTTGTATACGCGCCTTAGTATGGATTGTATTATAATTTCTAACTAAACGAGCCTACGTATATGTGACGTCCAGTTTTGCGTAAATGTAGGCGTTTGTTGATGCTGTTTTTAATCGACTCTTGCGTAGCTTTACGTGAGAGCATATAACAATATTTTCGGTGTAAGGGATAGTTCTTTCCAAACGACCTCATTTATTATTAAAAGTCACAATATTAAAAAAAAATCTAAGTTTTATCATCTTCTCGACACACCTGAAAAGTGTTTATTGGGTTGTTATGAAATCGCACACAGATCAATTAACATGGCTTATTTAGATTTATGGATGGAATTAATTTTACTTTAACAATGATCTAGCAGATGAGAAATGACTTATTTGTGTTACCTAACCGATTATACGAGTCTACGAACGTTATGGTGGTTAAAACCACAAAGCTATTACAATCTTAACAGCTATTTCCTGTCGATGGTACGCGTAAACCATAAGCGTTAAACGTTAACGGCTGTAGGGCACGAGAATAAGTCGGATTGTGTGTTTACGGCTTTAGTGATTTGTTTCAAAGCGCCTGACAAAATGTTCCATGCAATTTGCTCATGAATGAAACTGATATTCATAGAGCTCAGGCACTGAAGCCGTAGTTGTGTGAACTGTACCAGAAATAGTTTGTTTACTCTTTTATAATAGCATATTGCTTTGAGGCGATGTTTGGAGAATATTTAATGTGAAAAGAAATATCTTTGCTCTTAGGATACGCGAATATTAAAAAAAGGTTAGTGTTTACTTCTTTCCTAGAGATAATCTCGAATACTAGTGGTCCGACTCTTTTATTCGTTTACGTTCAATCTTTTAATTTATCAATTATGTTACGTTATGTAAAATACGAACCTCTTATTAGTAAGGCGTTCGTATTTTTTAAATTTATGAATTTTACCTTAAATGATTTCGGACTTTGATTAACTAGGATAACATGCAAGGAAAACAGCACGATCTTTTCTATATCCCGGAATTTCTAGATACCTATGCAATTTGCAGCCATCCAACAAGAGGCGTTTTTCAATATAAAAAAATCCATATAAGCAGTTTTTCCTTAATTTTACAGCCAGACACTTATCCGAAGTTGACTGTGCTTGACGTTGCGTAACAATATAGATAGATTAAATAAATAACATACATACAAGTAGTAATGATTTAGATTTTTCAAGCTATCATTTACTCTTTTTATGTGGTATAACAATCTTGTGTTGCCAATCTGGTACATATCGGATTCGGTCGATCAAGCGACGATACGGTTTAAATCGGTCAAGCGTCTATAAAAACGCTGTGATAGAACCTTTCGTGTTTCTGCCTTGTAACAACAATGTTAAGCGTGAATGTTCTAGTTTAACGCATAATAAGGCTCGTATAAATCAGGACACAGCAGGGCTCAACACTTGAGAAACAGCTGTGGCGATGTTGCTTCTAGAGTCAAATGTACAAAATTTTAAAGTAATATAATAAAAACTTTGCGATTTCTATATGATGACAAAGCGAATATTTGATATATTTTTGCCTAAGTATTTTTAGCTTAATGATGTCCGCAGCCTTAAACATACATACTCATCCCGGAAGTAGGTATTAAAACTTAGATTAAAGTGATACAGAACCCATTACTCGGTCGCCCGGTGTGGTCCGGATTTCGCCTACCTAAGGGCTCGCATCACTAGTTCCGTATTCATTTTACGACCGGAAACACCGTAGCTATTAAACGGGAACGCAACTGATATTTATATAATAATTTCTATTCGATACCCGATACGTCAAGCCTAAGCAGGTGGGTATCGATACTCATGGGAGGTAACCCGATAGGGGTACCAAGGCAACTAGCGGTCCGTATCCTATATATGTATATAGTTGTAATATATATACTTGTTGTGAAACGTACGATATTGTGTTCTAGCGATATCGATATAGGGATTGCCTTTCGTAACTGCTGGAGCTATGGAGCAAAGATCGATACGCTATATGTACATATCGTAATATAGTTGTCGGATGGACTTGTAACTGATATGGCTTAGATATCAAATGTTGACATTAGATGTAACGTGTATGATTTTTTTGCAATAAATGATCGTATCAACAGTTCTTATCCTGGCACCATTCTTATAACATAAGTGTCGTCCTGAAGGAGAACTCTAGTTCCGTCTGGAGTTGATTTTAAATGTCGCTGGATTGTAATGGATAAGTACTTTCAGAACAACATGTTATTCTATACGAATTATAAAAAGACACCGACACTGAAAAGAGAATTTGAAATTATGTTTAAGTTAGCTTGCTTGACCGAGGATCGAAGCCGGGACCTTTTGCTTGGCAGATCGGTATAGTGACCTTTTATTAAATGCGGGTGACATACATGTCTATCTAAATATTAAAAAAATATAGTAAGTACACTTTATATCTCATATCAAGAAACTTTCAAAAGAAACATGACATATTATAACCCTCACAAAAGGCGACCTTGCTCAAACAGCCGTCTCTACCAGACCGTAGGGAAGGAAAAGCATCTAAGAATATGTTATATTGCATAACTTTTCTTGAAATGTCTCAGTCCATTACATTTTTTTCATACAAATCATTAATGTTGTAAAAGAAAAATAATGCATTTTTTTTGATTAAAAAAAATAAAAAATTGTTTAATGTACACGTCTTATCAGACACGTTCCATAATTGTTAAGTTTGTTTTTTATTTTATAAATAAATAACGCTTCACACTCATAGCCCGACACTAGAATTCCCTGTGTCGTGGGTGCCATGGATACCACACAAGACAAGGACACACACCCAACCCTAGAACGGAAATTTAAACTCATCATTCAAATTTCCGCCTCGTTGGGAATCGAACTCAAGACCCTCGCATTGGCGATCCGGCGTGTTAACCATCGCACATCTGGGTCGCGGATATTTTTTGCGTTTTTTTAAAATCAAAAACTGTATGTTGTATTAATACTCAAAAAAAACATGCTCATGCCTTTCGATTAAATTCTAAAATTCAAAAACAATCTAAGTTTGGAATCCGACGCAAAGTTTTCAATTGGCGATTGGAAACATCATCTTGTGTAGTCAGGCATTAAGTTCATGCAATAAATCAAATAAGCAACATTACTTCACGACATCCTCGCCTGTCTACTT
>DWPV01003465.1:0-15172 GCA_018251915.1 Urbanus proteus proteus | reverse complement strand
CCTGGCATATTCATTGTAATTATATCCATAATTAAAAACACAATTATTATCGCGTTAAAAGTGCAATTAAAATGTATGACTTAAATATATTAGTCGCACGTCTACCACTCTTTTGCGTACACTTTATGGATCGCTTATCCTTGATATTTATTCAGATATTGTTAAGATATTACAGTTGATACTTGATAAAACATTATTGTACGAGTATCTTTAATTTCACTTTCCACTAATATTTACTTCCATCAAAATGATACAATTTTGCGTTCGTTTTGTTTAGAAATAATGCGCAATAAAACGATCTTTTAATACCGACTGTAATTAAGGTATTTGCAATTTTAGTTTTTGTCGAAATCGACTCCATGACCTCTTTCAGTATATTTCTCTATTTCTCATAGTTTCAAATTAGCAACCAACACACACTTCCTAAATTCACCATACATATACGTGCATATTTTACGTTCAGTTGAACATAGGTACTTGGTAATTATAGAGATAAAAGTAAAATATCGATTTTGGACCGTTCCGTTTCAGTGACAAAAGCCTCTCTATACAATTAATTGCACGGCCAGTGTTCAACCTTTGCACTCCTTGGTTTCTTAATTCGCAATTAAAAAGTTAAATTGTCCGGTTAATTACCGCCGTTGTGGGCGACGTCTCTCGTTATCACAATTGGGTGTTTTTTATATTTTATGAATTTTATTATGGTCGCCATATTCTTTGTGCTTAGCCGTTGGTATAATGACGAAAAACCATTCATTAGAATTATAGTACTTTCCTTATTTTTATTGACTTATTAGTGTGATATATTCACGAATTACTTACCTATGTCGTGTAATTTGACTTATTTAAACTATTACCTTCAATTTAGAGTAAAAAAGATAAAAAATATTAAATGTAAAATCAATTCTTTTATTGCATTGTATATTCGAATATAAGTAGATAACTCAAAATCCACACTCACAACACTTAAAAATTGAGAAACATGTCAATAATTATTATTATGTAAACCTGTAACGTTTTGCAGCCTATAATATTCGTAAATTGCAGTTAGGATCTGATTACCGCATTATTATTTGTACGTACTATTAATTGATTTTGTGCGAACGATATCAAGTTTTGATAGAGTCTAAATTTAATTAATTGAAAGTGTGAAAATTCATGACAAAATAATAATGTGCGGTTCCCCACAATAGCAGTTTAAACTGCGGTGATGCGATTGTGATCCACTAACGCGATGAAATAGCTTGATAACAGATTTATTGTTATTCTATTGAAACTTTTAATATATATGTCACGCTTTACGAAATTCGAGCGTGTTTGTGGATTTGGTTTTGTATTTAATCATTTTGATGGTCGATTGTTTGGTAAAATTTTAGAATATTGTTTTAATCTTTTGTTCTATAAGCTTACGAGAACGGGAAGTTCAAAGGATTTTTGACTTCTTATAAATTTATGAACGCTGGCAGCACGCACCGAAAAGCATGACTTATTGTCACGTTCCGCCTGAGCCGAGCGATTGTCACGTTCTGACTAAGTTGAGCGTGCAAGCGAGAGCGTGGAACTTGCTAGGCTTACGACGCAACTATCTCTCTTTTCCAAAGTATGCAATTTTTCATCAATGTTTTAATTAAAATGAAAACATTGATGAAATTCAAATTTATTCGTCATTTATTAACTTTACAGACAACCATTTTTTTTATAAGATCAAAGTGTCTCACCTGAAGGTTCATCGTCGCTGTCATTTATGACATTCGAGACGAACTTCATTTAGAACCGATTCTACTTCAAGTCGAACCCTGATGCGTTGATACTGCTGAGTGGTCTTTGCATGTGTAATTCAGCTGTCTTCCACACCCATCCATTGATACACAGACTTGTAAAAGCAACTGTAGTTCATGGACATTTCTTATCGAATCTACCTTAATTTGATAACTTGTAGCTTCTTGATGAGTAAGGGTAAAAAATATGATAAGGCTGAACCTCAATGCGTTTCAGGTCTTATGTTAGCTTATTACTAGATGCTTCTTCAGATGATTAACTAAAAAGTATGAGTTTGCTATTCTTGATAAAATTAACCACAAAACATTAAGGGCCATTTGTATCCACATATAAATAGTTGATGCCATATTTGTTTTACTTTGGGACTTGTAATCTACTCTTATTAATTAAACACACTATGTATCATGCGTTTCAAAATTAATCATACTATGTATCATGCGTTTCAGGAGTTTAATTACGAACACCTCCTAACATAAATTGTTTTAATCACATTAATTCCGTTATGAAATCAAAATATTTATTTGTTAACTCAACGCGGGTACACAAACAGTGTTCCATACACTATTAGACTCGCGATTCTAGTTTTGCGTTAATCGGAATTCGGGTATGAGCATAGACAATGTAAATATGACAATAGAAGTCGGAGTTAGGGGCTGGTTGAGACTCGTATCGGGGGCTTGCCACTCGCGAGATAACCGAACACGCCGTCTTTGTACACAGACATAAAATTATTAAGCCCGGAATGCCTTAGACGGGAATTGCCTTCGCAATATTAAGGCCTACAACCCAAATCTCTCGGCACAATGTTTCATACGATTAATCCATTCAATAGCCAAATGCTTTAATACCATGTAGCTTTGTAATACGTATGGAAGTTATGCGTTCCTACGATTTACAACCACGAGTTTTATTCCTCTCACGCCATTTAGTCTCATCTCTTTTATTAATGCCCGCGATAAGCTTTCAGTGATCCAGTTTTTACCGGACGAAATTTTTCGTGCATATTTCAACGCGAATTAAATTGTTGGAAAGTTAGTTGGACAGTTTGTCGAATGAGTCTAGAATCGAATGACTGTCCCGATTGCCAGTTCACGGAAATCCTCGCCGCACTGAATGTGAATTACGTTTAAAAAGCGGGAACGGGGATCGTTATTCTGGAATAAAGTAACCGCGAAGTAAACACCATTCAATTTTATTAGGGGGAACTGAAAATCCTTCGGAGGCAATTCCGTAAATCTCTATTTGTTGCAACTAAAACAGGTCACGGAGGAAGGCTATTACGCTCCCTAAATGCTGCCGAACTCCCCGTGGAGCGCTCTAATCCACTCCGAACGGGCTGGTGTCAAACGCAGGCCACGGTTGTTTGTATTGTTTATTGTCGCGCTCGTTCGTACGGCGAAGACGTCGGTCGCCACAAGAGCATGTTTCAATTGATACGACCGAACGGCGACCTCCGTAAACTGTTATAATCCTGGCCTCGAATGATACTTATCCATACTTTATGTCTGCTTTAAACGATCCCATTCAAATCCTAATCGATTTGCGGATTTACACGGAGTCACGGTTGATAGATTGTCCGCTGTTTTGTCATTGCCAGGATCGCTTAAAATACCGTACAGCTATTTAACGAGATTTATTTGTGTGATTTATTTAAAAATATATGAAACCCTTCAACTGTTTGTGTTGAAATTGAATTTGAAAGTAATAGAATACGTAATTTCGGGTGTATTAGTGAAACCATAGTTTTTAATATCGATATTATGTCTGACATTTTTATTTATAACTGTCTGGAGAGGAAACTTATGAAACCCTAAAATAAGACGTTCAGGGAAAAAATCTTTATTGCAAAACGTATGCCTTTAAACAAAAACCCGCGAGTAAATCAAACGCGTCGAACGTAATAAGTATTCGTAACACGTCACTGAAGGATCGTTTATTCGGTTCAATGTTTTTTATTTGGCAGTTCAGTATTCGGTTATAGATGAACAAAAAGAGCGTAGAGTAGAATGGAACAAAACACTTGAAACAATATAGCGACAGAGCGGCAATCATTCCTGTTTTATCTCAGTTTGCTCACGCTGTGCACGGAAGCTGTAGTAATAAAAACTACCGTGTTTGTGTATGTGCATGTACCTTTAGGGACGAGCTTATTGCATCTACGCTTATTATGTAAGGCGTAAGGTAACAAAGGTGTGAAATATCACCGTCCTTGTTTTACATCTGCCTGTTTTATTACCTACTTTCCTAGAAATTGCTTTAGTGTTTAGATAGCATTAGTATGAAACAACGTCGTTTGTCTTGGTTATGTGAATATATTGAATATAAGATAAATTCGTAATTAGAAACATATTTTATATTTCTTCATTACATTGATTGGTGATTCAATACTGGTAACTGTACCTATCTACTATATCATCACTAGTACCAATATATATATAACAAATCGCGTCAAAACTTATTATAAAACTTAATGAGAAAAAAATATAAAAAAAGGTTTGTTTAAATATGAAAAAAAGTATTCGAATCCGTTTATCCGTTAAGGAGTTACAACTCAACATCCAGATACACAGATCCAAAGATCCACAGATACACACGTCAAACTTATAACACCCATTTTTTGCGTTGACGGTTAAAAATAGCAATAAATGTATAGAGAGCTAGGAAGCTAGTTGCTGAATATTATGATAATGCGACAAGTGAGATGTTACGCTTATTCGATATTCGAATGAATCCTGAATTGGATACGTGTTTACGATCTCCGAGTGACTTTATTCATCTTATTCAGAACCTCTGTCACTCAAACGTAACGGAGCGAATGAAAAACAATTACTTGTTGAAGTCAACTTAATGGAAGTTGAAAATTTATTATACGCTATTCACTATTTGCATATGTGTTTATTTGCAGTTTTAATCTTAATTATTAAGTTTAAATTTTATCGGAATTAGTATGTAGGAGCTAAAACTACTAATACTAATCTAAGGAAAACCTATTACATAGTTGTATAAAATGTATTTAACTACTAGGTACGTTAACGATGATGTAGTAAAAATACATTGACAATTCTTCTTCAACATTTTCGATCACTAAAATATTATATCAAGCAGTCATACAATGGATGAAGTATAATTACTTAATCTATCTGAATTTTTCGGGAGAACCACAAAGCTGGAAGTGCTGACAACTAGTTATTATATGGGTCAAATCTGGAAGATGTGTATAAAAATGCTAGCTTTTCAGTTTTAAGCGCCGAAAATGAAGCTTAAGTGTTCTATGGGCCTTGTTCGGGCGCTGTCATCGATTTGTGAGACGGTTCTATTATTGTATCGACGCGATATTCAAATTTCTATGGGGAGTAAGCTCCTTTGATGTATCGACTCGGTTTCGCTTCACTACTTTCGTTTGTAAAGCTTTAAAAAGTATTTATCGCCTACGAGATTCACGATCATTTACCTACATCGCACTTAATGCAGCTCGAACATTATGAAATGAAGTGAAACTTTCCAAGAATTTTAGCGAGGAAAGTGTAATGAAAATTCAGAAAACACCAGTTGTAAATAACGTTGCGATAGTTGCGTTCCTTAATAAAGTCGCAATAAATATACCTCAGAGACTAATTTCGTCTTGGAAAGGATTTTAACATGTGTAATAAATTAAGTTAGTGGGATTTAAACCGTGAGCACGCTGGCATAAAGGAGACGACATTAGTGCACGTTGTAGGACATTATAACGTTCGTAAGCGCTCTGACCATACTTCTAGCTATCTGTTTACTTGCAATAAAATGAAATTATTTGTTTGTTTCAGATATGAACGAAGATTTCATAAGGAACGTTAGTCCAAATGTGGCTTAAGATACTGAGACAATAAAATTTAATTTTAAAAGCATTACAAATGATATTAACCGGAATGTGAGGGTTCGGTTTGAAGATTAGATGCGTTGACATTATGAGGACGGAGTCATCGAGGCACGCACGAGCCGTTTCTATGGAGACCGGCGGGCTACCCCTGATTTCTACCTTTGCGCTACTCACCATTGTTATAGGTCAGTATTTCGATAATGAGTTTTCGTAATAAACCTATGTACTTACATTTTGCGCGAATGCCTTTCATGATTCAATAAATTTATAGGTAAGTATAGTAAATTCCATGTATTTTTTAAACATGAAAATACTACGATGGGATATTTATTTGGACAAAGATATCATAGTTTCGCAACATAGATTCTAATTAATACAAACACTGTCAGTTTTTGCTTTTGAATTGCCAGGATACCAACGCCGAGAAAAAACCTAGAAATAGAATTTTAAAAACGCGATACATTGATAACATATTTAGTTATGAGCTTATTTAGCACCGATATTTCTTATACAATTTTAAACGAATTTATCTGAACAAATCCCATCTACGGTCCTATATAGATACGATATGGATACATAATATTCATGTTACATAGATACATGTTCTATGCGGACATCGCGGTGATCATCAATCATCGGAGTTATACGGATGGCTGAATGATTCTGTTTATTTATAAAATAAATAGAGAAACGATAGCGTTTGAATCACCGGCCTCTATTTTCCCAAAAATATGTCAAAATAAATACTTATTCAAAAAGTTTTCTAAATTGTCATCAAAGTTGGAATAAGACATTTGATGAGCGTTCTACTTTGTAACCTAAACCATGTTTTTTAAAGAACATATGCCCAACAGTGGGAAGTAATTTATAGTAGGTACACTTATTAATCTATCTCATCCTTACTAAATTCTTAATAGAAAACATCACAAAGCATTGTTGCAAAAAATTAAGTATTCAGAAACATGTTATCACGGCGCTTAAGCACTGCGAAAACAGGACTATTCATGAATTTTCGGTCGCTGCAAAAGTTATAAAAGCGGTTTTGTAACGTTACATAATAACGGAAAAAACAATTTTGTTACAAAATGTACCCGAAAGTTTTGGATATTTGGTACAATGAAAATTTGTATATTTTGTGCATACGGATAGTTAAATTTTATGATGCCAGTTTTGTACTATATTAAAAAAATTAATAATAGGTACATATAAAATATCGTAGCTGCAATAGATATATATTAAACAAGGATACACTACTAGTAAAGCCATACCTACTTTGTTGTTAAACCACTATCTAGTACCTAAATTAATCTAATTTAACTGCTTGATCGCTTTGCTGTCCAATGATAACAATCGGGATGGATGGCTTAACGTGCCTTTCGAAGTGCTACAGTTCGCATGAAATTCAGCCACTACCGGCCACTCCGACTCTCGACCACGCCCGACATAGCTTAATAGTAGAACGGCTATCACCTATAGGTACATATACAATTCATAGAGCTGTGCGCACGTTATTATTTAGAAGTTTGTTAATAGGATTAATTATACATTATTAAACATATTTGGCTAAAAGAATTCATTGTAGGCATAGTTGTCTTCAGTTTTAATAAAACGGTACTGAAGTTATATGTGATATTTAATTTTATACCGTTGTTCAAAACTGCATTCTTATATCGAAGTCGGAAGATTGGCTTGTTACTATTATCAAGTTATTTGTATGAGTAGCAGATGGCTGTCAAAATTAGGTACCTACTCATTTTTACACATTTTTAATTATTCATTATGTCCGTTCTTTCATTTTTAGAAAGATTTAAAATAGGTGTGACGGTGGTGTCTTCGGAGTTGTTTAGTTCAGGCAAGGACAAAAGTTTGTTTCTTTGCTCTTATTACTGAGCCTAATGTATAAAATTCACAGCGTGACGTAATGGTTGATGGGTTAATTTAAAAACTGGAATGCAGTAATTCCAACAACAATGCCGGCGCAGTGGGGCGCTCGCTTCCGTCTGTGTGGGATGTGGACGCTGAATGTGTGCGTTAGTTATCCTGCGCATATTTCAACTTCATTAGGAAAATGTTTTTTTTCATCACAGTTCTACCTGAGGTCGACCATGAATGCGTTGGTACCCCTGAGGACTTAGTTGGAACGCCTCGGATAAGTATGTCTTCCTAACCACACCTTTCAAACCAGACCACCACCTTTCAGAACACGCGTTACGCTGCTGTTATACGGCAGAAATAGGTGTCGCGGTGGTGCCGCTGGAGTCGAACTATTCAGAGTTCTACCACCTTTAATTGAAATCGAATGTATCTAAATCTTTCACGTTTACAGTTTTTTTTTAATAAGAATGAAGTGGCAAACAAACATGCAGGCGATAGAACCCCTGTAGTTCAACTTCGGCGGCTCCATCGCCACATCCGTTTTCATATAAAATTTAGTAGGAAATGATGAATTGGTGCTCGTGTTGACTTATATCCAAAGTGTTTGCTACGCTAGCAACCCATCTATAATCGGCTTTGGGTAGTACTCCTGTCCTATTTGGGGTGGATTGCCTAATAGTTATAGGTCTATAGGCGTTTTTATAAACCAACTAGCTGATCCCCACGATTTCACCCGCGTTTAAAAAGTAAAAAGGGGTACATATTTAAAAATAACTGAAATCTCGTTCTTCCGCGACGGGGCCTGCATGCGTGTGGAGCGCGTGCTAAAGCTTTTTTTCAAAAATAAAAGTAGCTTATATCACGTCTTAGACCTTCAGCTATCTTCCAGTGAAACTACCGTCAAAATCGGTCCAGCCGTTTAGAAGATTACCTAAGCCAAACACACAGGCAGACGGACAAAATTTTTAAACTGCATTTTGTCATTGGTATCGTGTAAACTTTCGCATTGCGTAAAAAGTTCTTATTTTGAAGTCACAAACAGACACATCAATTTCATTTATTTGTACAGATAAAATGCAAATACTGTACGCATATTATTCACTTTTCGTTATAGTTGCATTAGTTTCAAAACTCATATGAGTTTAAGTAAATAAAAGTTATACATAAGTAAATAATAGTTATGATGTTCTAACTCAAATCTAGAGATTCTAAACACGTTTGGCACTAATGGTGGACTGATGAAAAGCTTAATATCCATGCCGCTGGCTCTTTACGCCTCTTTGAAAACATTAATTTCCTCTTCCTGCCAGTGAATAAATTAATGTGAGTGCTCCTAAATGTAGCTACGAAGTCACTGGCCAGTGCGATTTTCTGTTCGAGTCTTTCATAGATTTCGCTGTAATTCTTACCGTCCGATAATTTCCACGTCGTTTGACGACTTAACGTTATACGCTCATCCATAAAAGTTTTTTAATAGCGTCGTTTCTTTTTAACGGAATGGGAGTTTTATTCTGGCCAGCTTTTATACACATTTATCATATTTATATTTATATCCCTTGGCTGTTTCGGTTACTTTATTAATGTACTTTTAGTTTCTTTTTCGCAAGATTTCTCAAAGGAACTGATTAGTTTGAAGCGGAAAACTACTTACGTATAACTTATTATTAGTTATACTTATTTCTGAGTATATGTAGGTGTTCAATTATGAGTATTGGGAAATGATAAGATTGGGTGGGAGAAACTATTAACCTACTGTGCTTATTTTTAAGTGTTATAGAAGGAAAAGACAAACATATGCATTATACATATGTATATTTATAAAAGATCGCTATTATCGATGGATAATCATTTTGGTTATTGGTGGTAAGGCAACGGTAGCCATTTAAATAGAAATTGGTGTTAAAACATGACGAAAAAAAATAACGCTGATTTCTTATAAAATACTGGTTTTTTAAAATAAAATAATGACGGAAGCTCAGATGATACTTAATAATTTCCTTGATGTAACTTTACATATACCAATTACAAGGAAAAACAAGTTCGTATTAAAAACTGTTTATTGAATTAATTATAACATGTGGTCGTTTATTCAAAGCCATATGCCATAAGCCTATGTTTTGATATGAGTGTAGTATAAAATATTATGAATATTTCAGTGCAAGGGCGCAATACAGTGCAAACGACATCGCTGATGCCATAATTCCAGCAAACGGTCTAGCAGCTGCTAGTGACTGCTACGGGAACATTGTTACCAACATTTTACTATTCAAAAACCTTTTAACTGAGCTATCAAGTTCGGTACAGCTACTGTATTAAAGAGGTAATAACAAAGACATATACATTTCTGTGGTTAATAGTTATATTATTGAAAAACTGGCTCCGCCTCGTGGTATCACCCACGTTTGAAAATTTATCAAAATCTTCTAGAATAAACGATCTATCGACTCCAAAAAGATTGATTAAAAACTGACTAGTAAATTAAGATATACCTAAGCTCGTTTAAACGAACAAACTTTTCCTCTTTGTAATAATTGTAAATATAATAATCGCATTGTTTTATTGTTTAACATAATCTAAGACCGGTATGGGGACAACCATACCGGTCTTACACGCAATGGGTTCTGGATTCAATCCCCGGCTAGAAATCTAAACCATGAATTAACATTTCTGTTTCGGGATTGAGTGGTTGAATAGACAAATGCCTACTACGAGTGTAGCATAAAATATTATGAATATTTCAGTGCAAGGGCTCAATACAGTGCAAACGACATCGCTGATATCATAATTCCAGCAAACGGTCTAACAGCTGCTAGTGACTGCAACGTGAACTTTGTTACCAACATTTTACTATTCAAAAACCTTTTAATTGTTCGAAATAAGTACCAATTATAAACCGAATAGTAACGTTAGTTTAAAATACTTGCAAATTGTTCAAAATAATTTGATGATCCGCGTGGCCGAGCGGTCACCATACCGTCTGACACCCAACGGATTACGAGTTCGATCTCCGGCCAGACAAATATCAGAATTATGAAGTTAGGCTTCTGTGATAAGACTGATTCTTTGTACTCGTATATTCGTCTTAGTGTGTTAATTGTAACCGATAATTAATTATTGCGTTAATTATTATATTATTTTTATTGTATTTTATGCAGATTTATTACTCTAAAATACAGACAAATTGAACGAAATATAGTGGTCGTTAAAAATGTAAAGTACAGTTTAATCTCCAAAATACGGATAAATTTTCCGTACAAAAAGCAAAATTCTCACCATAAAGAGATTTAGGTTAAAACCGAAAGTAAGATATAAGGACTCGTGATCGTTTTACCAGTAAAATGCATATTCAGAGCTAGAATAATTCAAAGATGAGAGAAACCGTCGAGTAACACAATTATTGCCCTGCGGCTGGGCAAAAGCCCCTACTCTATATAATAGAGTTTGAAATATGACCTACTACGCTCTCTATTGTGGGTAGACTAACAAATGACGCTTTTTCTTACATTGTTTTCTTCCACTGAAAAATATACTTAAGATTCTCTTAAAATTTACTTTTGAGCAGTTAAAAATTTTTGAAACGCAATGTTATAATTTCAAAAAACTAGTCGTATTTTAGTAGGGGAAAATTGTTACATAAATTGTATTACCTATATGTTTCTAGTTTGAATCTTCTGCAGATCTAAATTTCATATTCATATGAGTTTTAACAGCGTAGTATGTAAATGGTAAGGAAAATATTAGGCGGAGATCTTATTATTATACGAAAGGGTGTAAAGTCTAAAACCGTACTACAGATAGGTATTTTAAATGACACATAATTGCTAATTGTTTCCTAACAGTTTATAATTTACTTTGTTATCCAAAAAATACTACACACACAGTAACTATTCGATTTTGGAAACAGTTTTGTACGTCATAGTCATATTTAAGTAAGTTATAATAACCGACGAGAGCTGTAAATTGCCAGAAATAATAGTTCTGCACAAAACGTAGCTAAAGTAGCTTAACTACAAGTACACGTCGTGTAGAGAAGATTCGAACCACCCGGCTTCGTGCAGTTTAAAACAAACCACGTTTTCCTTGAAGCAAATTCATGGCCTATTTCAGTTCTAACGCTTTTCTAGCGCATAAATCAGCAAAATGCACCATTCTTCACGCGACGTGCAAATTGTTGCACTTAATGAGCGTCGACTGTCTGCAAGCGGTTGCAGTTTGGAGCAACACCGCTCCAGATTCCTATTGCACTCTCCACTTGCTGCTATTTTGTTATTTGCGAAGTTTACTAGGGTTTTCTAGCGACATGGTCTTCACGGACGATTTTGATTTTAAATCGTATACCATAATGTTTTCTTAGAAATGTGTCTCAGTGTAAAATTCACAATCCGAAATCCGCAAACAATACTCCATAACTATTACTGCCCTTTACTTCTAGTACCGTGTCCTAAGCATTTTTATTTTGATTATTTATTTAATTTGATCATCTTACAATCCTAGTAGTTACTATTTAATTGTTTAAAACAGTTAAAACATTCCTAAACGTTAAATTCCACATTTATTGGATCTCCCGTGAACCCATTTTGTTTTACTGTTCTGAAGTATGAATGTGAAAGACCTATTTAAAGGAATGTTCGTATAGTTTCAGCACAGGTAAGTGTAAATATAATCAAGTGTTACATAATTACAAAAAAAACTATATCATGCAATACCGAAATACGGTTATTTAAATGATAAGGGTAAGGAGTACATATATTTCTATTTCTTGTCTATTTGAAATGCATTTTTTACATTACTTAGTTATATTAGTATTTTACATGCGTAGATTTTATTATCTGAAAGTATTTTTAAAGTCGCAATGAAACACTGTGTAATGTCTGAATGTCTACGAGCGATTGCAGTTTGAAGTACAACTGCCCCAGATTCGTTTCGCGTGCGGAAGTCACTACACGCGGAACATGCCTTAGCAGATTATGAATTTAATTGATCGATAATTTCTTTATCTGTTGATTAATCAATTGATATATTTTTAATAGTGAGCAACTTATATTATAATCCCCAAGTATAAGGTATAGTATCCAAAAGTATTTTTAAAGTTGCAATAAAACACCGTGTAATGTCTGTAATGTCTATGAGCGATTGCAGTTTGGAGCACAACTGCCCCAGATTCGTTTTCGCGTGCCGACGTCACTATGCGCGGAACATGCCTTAGCAGATTCCGAGTTTAATTGAAAACACTTTATGTTACCTTTTCTTTTAATTGCATTGAGCTACGTTATATTACGATTTCATTCCTTACCTAAATGGAAAATGTTTAATGGCTTTTTCATGAAAAACTATAAAAATAAACGCTATACCGTAAAAGTGTAATAAAATAATCATTAGGGACGTCAAGGGGTGTCTGATATCAGCGATGGAAATAATTAGCATTTGCTTGATGGTAAAATCGTTTGATTACATGGTTTCCAAAATATTAACGGGGCTAGGTTACTTTTAGAAAGGATGGATTATGAGGATTATAAGATAATGAGGATTCATTAGGATGAATAGGTTTTTCAAGCTCATAATCTGTTAGATGTCATTGCAAACATTTAAAAATACTCACAAAAAATAATATTGATCAGATGAGTGGAAAGTGGCCACTGTCGGATGTCAGTCTTTAACCCCCGATAAGACTAAAATCTTACTTGAGATTAATCATAGATGCGTTGCTACCCTTGAGGACTAACTTGGATAGTTCGATAGTCGCCTCGGAGTTATATGTCGTTTTTACCATAAAACCAGAATTTAAAACTTAGTAAACCTGTGTAATTTCCAAGAGTGATTGTAGAATCGGTCATGACTATTTCCACTGCAACATCGACGTCACAAACCTGCAACATGCCTCAACGGATTTAGATTTTAGTTGAAAACACTTTAGATAACATTTTCTTTTAATTGCATTGAGTTACGTCGTATTAAAATTCCGCTCATGGAAATTTAGGAATAAATGAAATATGTGTAATGAGTTTTTCATTAAAACTTGTAAAATGAATTATAACTGTATAGTTACGGTAAAAGTATTTATCGACGAATTTTAAGATACTATTGAATGTATCATTGCAATGTTGATTGCTATAACTGTAATATTCTTACTTATTTCATGTTTACACAAGTTGAATTACAACGCATATTCATTCATTTTTTTTTAATACGATGATGAAGGAATTACTTACCTTTACTCATAAAAACACATAATTTCGCTTTTCAAAATAACATCCTAGCTATTGGATGCTTTCACTTTCTATCACAGTATTGGAATGAAAACGGAACAGATACTATCAAAACCAATTATATAAAGCTTATGCAGACGACGTTTATTGTATGTTGTGCAATAATTTACCGTTCGTTAATTGACTTTCCTTTGACTCATCTCTAGAGCGGACCCAACTTGAATTGCACCTTAATTATCATTCCTAAATGAAAATTGTTTTACGTCCGTAATTAAACATTTCAAGAAATGGTTTATTTTACAATTTACACGAACGGCCTTAAGTGTGACATTTTGTGGTATCGTTTTAAGTGAGTTTATAGACTTCGCAAATTCTTTATACATTTTTTATTACACGAGAGTAGCGAACGAGCATGAAGTCCACTTGACGGTAAGTGGACAGTGCCGCCCATGGACATTTATAATCAACCCCAGAAAAAAATAGAGTCTTACCTGAGCTTGGCCACAAATGCATTGCTGCCTCTGCGGACTAAGTTGGAACGCCTCGGATAATTCTGTCTCCCTTACCACACTCTTTGAGTCGGAATACAGCAGAGCTAAACACTGCCATTGTTAGGTAGAAATAGGTGTGGTGGTGCCACCAGAGTCGAACTACAAGGGGTTCTTCCACCTTCATAGCGTATATTTCGGAATAGTAGGTATACCTACCTGATGTTACATATCACTGCCGTCCAAGGAAATTGCAACAGACTTTAATTGGAACAGGAGTGCTACCAAAATCCAATCACTGATGCATTGCTACGTCTAAGGATTAATTTAGAAGCCGTGTAAGTAAGCTTACCTTCCTTCCGATTACTACATACCACTTCAAGGTATATTGTTCCTGTAAAAAAGCTGTTATTAATAAATGCTTCCAGAAATTCTGTTAGGATTTAGATAAGTGACGACTTCAATAATTTTTGATGTATAAGAAAAACATGTCTAGCAGTTGAACCTAATATAATACTTAAACACTTTTAATAGAGGTGTATAAGTAACGAAAAGAGCGTACCGTTCGTATTCGTTACTATCACAATTAGAACTCGTTACTGTCGTATCGTTACTCGATAGTTTTGATACTTCAAAAGCATAAGGCTGATTCTCAAGTCGTATTCTTGTATGCAATGACACGCAAATTAAATATATACCAAAAATGCGATGCGAGTAACGAAATGCATTTGTGAGTAAAGTTTCGTTACTTGGAACTTGATGGCGAACCCATTACTCAATAACGAATACATACGGTTTGCTACAACTCCACTTTATACACACATAGCCTCACTATAGGAATTTCTCCTGTGTCGTGTGTGTCATGAATACACACCCAGACCCAGAACAGAAAACTATAGTCTTTGCGCTGTAGCATGGTGCGGGTGACAGTTTCAGGAACGTTACGTTTCACTCTTGAAAGTTGCCGC
>DWPV01003464.1:0-15176 GCA_018251915.1 Urbanus proteus proteus | reverse complement strand
CGTTCAGCGCTGCTGTGTTCTGGCTTGAAGGGTGTGGTTAGGGAGACAGACTTATCCGAGGCGTTCCATCTCAGTCCCCAAGGGTAGCAACGCATCTGTAATCAACCCTAGGTATGACCGTGATCATATCTGGAGTTGATTACATATGTCCATGGGCAGCAGTGGCCACTTACCACCAGGTGGATTGTAGGCTCGTTGGCTACTCACATGTTATAAAAAAATACATTCCATTTAATGCTTGTTGGGATGCATACTTCTTTCTTCCTTACTATGATATTATGCTCTTGGTACATTTATAGTTCTTTCCATAAATAGATATTATTTGTTTTTAAACAGAAGAGTTGAGAGTTTAATTGATAAAATAAAATTGTATTACATTAAAGTAAAAAGGTCGAAATCTTACAGGTAATATTTCAGTGGGTCAAAATATAGCAACGATTTATGGAGATTCACCAGGTTTGACGCCAGTGACATTAGTGGACTTATGGTATATAGAGCTCTTGGCTTTCAATTCTTCCAATGTATCGAGATATCAACGGTAAGATATAAATTATATCTATAAATATATCTCATTATTATTGTAAGCTTCTTCGCTTCTTCAATAATTTTCGCGCAGCTTTTTATAACATTTTTTTTCATATTATCAATCAGATATTGGTAAGTACTAATAGGTTAGCCGTGACCCGACTATAAATATCTTATAGCTGTATAAATTTGAAGATTTAATTTAGAAATCTTAATCACGCCGCCAAATTGATACTAAGCCTAAAACATTTAAATTAAATTTACCAAGGTCTTACTAAGAGTTATTCAAGAGTTGGTTAGAAATTATCACAAGGCTATTTCTCAATGTAGTTAATTAAAATTGCTTGGTGTAATCGCAAGTTATGATGGTTCATAACAACAACGGCGTGCATCGAGCAAAAGTAGGTAAAAAAGTAGTAAGTACTTTTGCATATCGTTTCGCTTCCTTCTTTTGTCATAACACGACCGTGCCACAGATTTTATACTCATAATCCAAGTATCAATTGTCTTTACACCATAAGTTCCTATGGCCACAGTTATCATAACATCTTAATTGTATTTTAATGTTTTTTTTATCCATCTCTGAATTAGTTTTAAACAAGTATGGGCATCTTTTAGGCAAGCCAAATTTTAGAATGTGAAAGAAGTCGCGGACCATAAAAGTAGTACAAACGAGGTTTTCGCGAGCAGTAGTAGTAAATACCAAAAAGACATTATTTTTCTTATCCACAGCGAAATCAACGAAAAAAAGCTATTTTCCTCACCCTCTTCAAACTGGCCGCCCCAGGCATGCTAGCTATTTTGCCGCCCAACAATTAGGTAGACCAAAGTATTCCTTGCATTAAATGCTATCAATGTCACTGGCCAGATGCTGAGGATAGACGGCCTAAATTATTCTCATATCACATAAGAACATAAAGAGTATGGCTACGTATATCACACAGGTCTTCGGTAACTGGAGCAGACCATTATGAATACTTCACGCAGCTAATGTGGGCTGATACTAGTCAAGTGGGATGCGGCGCGGTGAAATTTAGAGTAAGATATCATATTGCGGAGAAGTATGAATTGTAAATACGTTTCAGAGACTTTTATAACTCGACTATCTGATATTAGAATTTAAGAAGTCAACCCGCGTGGTGTACTAATTTCTGTAACTGCAGAGAGTTCTGGGTTTGATCACCGGTAAGGTAGATAGAATAATTTAGATTTTTTGTTGAATCTGATTACTTGTTTGCTCTGGGCATTAAATTAGTAAATTTCTGATAATAGACAAAGCTAAAAACTTTTTTTACTTATAAATAAGGACGACCCGTGTGGAGGAACGGTAACCATGCCGGTCTAACGCGCAATGAGCCCCGGGTTCGATTCCCGGCCAGACAGTCATCTTAATGATAAATTTAGATTTCTGTTCTGGATTAGGTTTTTGTGTATTCGTGTGTGATTGTTCATGGTACTCACGACACAGTAGAAAATCCTGCTGTAGGGCTGTGAGTGTAGAAAGCGTAAAAAAGGTATATAATTACAGGAAAAAGAAATAACAGAAGATTTAAGGAATAAAAGCAGAACAGTTTATAGACTGGTGTGTAATTTTGCGCCAGCTGGGAATGTAGTTGGGCAACCTGTATATACTTATGGCGTACCTTGTTCACGCTGCCCCACGAATTCTACATGTGACACAGAATATAAAGCTTTATGTGGTAATATTTTTTGTTAGATAGTGAATTTATTTCAACTTGAAAATAGTTAGGGACATTGGTATTTATGTGAGGTATGAAAATATAAATATAAATATAGCATTAGTGATTCTGTTTTAGACGCGATTTTCAATAGATACATTAATTACAGTCGGCAATCGTCAAAATGTAGTGGATTGTCCATTTTTTTTATTAAATAACGTCCTTATTAATAACGATACTAGCAAAAACTTTGGGAGTGTTAAAATTAATTTCGTGTTGAATATTACTACGACGATTTTAATTCCATGTTTTAGCACATGAAGCCAATAGTAACATGAAGAAAATTCAAAACGACAGCAGTATGAAACAATTAAATCCAACGACTTCCATACCATATCTTAGAGCTGAATATTTTAGTATTACAGAACCAAATATTTCAAATTTTAACAATGATGCTAAAAATGTGACCGGGATGTCCACTGTGTCCGAGCAAAGTATAGATTATGATGAAAACGTCTCATATGATTTCTTCTCTGACTTATTTGAACATTCAACAATAGCTAGTACACATACTTTTAAAAATACTACAATTTGCAAAGAAATTTTAGTGGTAGATGATCTGTTTGATTTATTGAAAAAAAAGCTAAGCACCGATCAAACTCTGCGAGATTTACTGCTAGTAGGTAAATCATCGCAAAAAAATGAAAGTACGGAAGAACCATTTACTGATCCAAGTGTAGCTGCGATAATGAACCATATTTATAAAAATAAAGAATCAATGACTACAATTAAAACCACAAATAATGAATATCTAAATTCAACTTTGCTTGTGGATTTAGTAGAAGCAGTGATTTTTCGAAACAATGGTAAGCTGTAGAGGCAATGTTAACTACACTCGTATAACTTACAAAATTTAATCGATGATATATTTTCAGATAGAGTTTCAACATCTGATGTTACTGAATCAAATACTCAGTCAAGTTTTGATATAAAGCCTGTTAAAATTCAAGCGGAACTTGGCGAAATCGGATCTAATACAGACTTCACAGGTCATTATTTTTTTCCTGAAGATAATAACGATAAATCGATTAGTGATCTAACAGAGGATTATTATGATACATCTGATATATCTGTATCAGATGTAGCATTTGAAATAGAAGACTTAAAAAGAAATAAAGGAACAAAAGATTTCTTAGAAGAAATACTCGAATCTGATTTTGTTACTGAGACTGTGTCACGAACGCAAAACGATGGTAATTATTACAGCACAGAAATAAGAAAATAGCTACAATACATTTTGGTAATTATATTCTAGTGGAAGTTAATTTGATTACTTATATTTTAGAGTTTAGCAGTTATATTGCTAAGAGACATAATGAAGACGCTTTTCAAAATACATATACAAAAATAAGAAGTAGAAGACGAAATGATAAAAATACATTAGTACCAAATTTTGAAAGCAATAATTTGATACGTGAAAGACGGAAATCCCTAGATAGATTTATTCATTACAATGATTTGTTGAGAAAATTAGCAACAGATTTAAAATTGTTAAACTTAAACAAGCAATTTCATTGTTATAAAAATAATTCTGTACAACAAATATATAAAACAAATGACTTTTTTATTAGAATATTTTGTTTATGTATAAAATTAAATATTGTAAGCAATATAATTTAAATATTTTTTTATTTATACTTCATGCCACAACACGTTTGATTTCAGATATTAATAAACAAAAATACAAAGCCCAGTATGCAAAACTTTTGGCTTATAATTCCCTTGCTGCAGCGACACGGGCTATTACTTAATCTGTTTCTGTTATTATTCCATTTTTCTATAATTTTACGAAGTACTAAATAATATAGGTCGCCATATGACATATCCGTAGCAGGATATTTGTTTTTCGTATGACTTTCACATTCGGAATGATCTATATTTCTTCCTCTTTTCTTTCTTCTGCTCTCTTTGTTAAATGTTTTACGGTCGAATAATAAATATCTTTTGTCTCTATTAGAATTTCGTTTTTGAACATTTAAAGAGCGGCGTTCACAATAATCTGACTCATCTTCATCTGTGGTGGCGACAGAAGTTTCAGTTGTTAATGTTGGGAATATATTCCTATCCATGTAGTCACGTGTGCACGTAGAAGTGCGCGTACAGCCTTCAACATATCCAGGTGGTGTTCGTGAACCATGATATGTAGCTGCACCAGGGATGATACTACCATCATTATCAGTTAATGAAGCAGCTGTCCAGGTACAAGTTAGCCTACGTGTGCAATGTTTCATTCTTATAAATGGGGTATTTGCAGTATAATCTGATAATTCCTCTAATGTCGATTCTCCGATTTTGTTTGTTGTTCGTTCAATGTTTGATACTATCGTTTGCGCCGACTTCGTTGTTAGTATCGATTTTGTCGTTTGTGTCAATTTTGTCGTTAATGCTGACTTTGTCGTTAGTATCGATTTTGTTGTTTGCGTTAATTTTGTCGGTTCGGTTTTCTGTGTCGTTATTGTTTTTACGGTTTGATTATCTGGTTTATTTTGACGTCTTGCTCCATAACCATTAAAATTAGAATTCCGAAGGTGCAATAATTCATCAAATGATAAATACTTCTCTGTAACGTGATCGAAGTCAGATTTTTTTGATTTAATAGTTATGGATTCAGTGCTAAAAGTTTTAAATCGGTGTTTTTTTGCTTTCGGTCGTTGTCTTCGCGGTAAACTTGTATATCTCAAGGCTTTTAAATGGGTGTCTCTTTCGTCATTAAAGTTATCTATTTGCCAAAAAGGTTTTATAGTTGATATATCCCTAAATTCACGTTTTTTTATGTTCCTGGAATTAAAATATTATTGTAAAGCAACATCATCATATATGTAACGTAAAGTTTATGGTATACTTTTTACCTGCCTATTACTTTGAACTGACTGACTCCTTTTACTATAAGGTTCACGTTTTTGGCCGATCTTAAGAGGCCAGTTGTTATTTTCATTAGGAGTAGGATATAAATTATCATAAATATCTGCTGAATTTTTCTGATTTTTCTCATTATTTTCCAATGTTTTGCGTAAATTAGGACAATGTATTGTTACACCGTTTTCACATTCACAGTACAAATGATGCTGGTTGCTAGTGATTGTTGTTGGATATGTTGTCCTGTGTGTACTGCAAGGGCATAGTTCTTGTGGAACGACGTGATTATTGATCAATGCTGGTATTGTCATAGTGCCTTGTGTTATCATTTTGCAACTGGTTATTAAACCTCTTGTACACTCATTAACATACTGGTTGAAGGTATTTTTTGAACTGTGATTGCAATCATTTTCTTGGCTCTCGGTACTGCGGGTACATTGTTTGTTGAAATAATTCTTTCTGTAATTATTTTGGGAATTCAAATTCAAAGGACTGATTCCTAAGGAATATTTTCTATCGTCTACTACGAGACCACTTGTTGTTGGTTGATCATCAAATCTAAAGGCATGATTGTGATGTAGTCTTGAATGGCCTCTTTCACGGCCATTACCTAAATGATTCCTGGATACATTAATTGGCCTTTCCCAAAAATTCAGTTCTCGGTATGGACTGTCAGATTTTCTAGCTGTAAACAAAAAAATAAATAACTATAACAGACACCTATCTAAAACCATTATAACGACATATAATTTATTTCCATACACTCACATTGTATTTTGTTTCTTAGAATGTGTCTCATTATTTGATGTCTAGGGCTCTCAATTTCCTTTAAATTACGGTGTATTTGTTTTATATTATTATAAAGCGGATCTATTTCGTGTTTTACTGAATCATTTGATAAATTAAGGATCCTGAGTAAACTGCTTACTGGAAGATTCGGCGACGGTAGTGTTGCTGAAAGGAAACATCGTAATTAGAACGCTAAGATAAATCTCTTTAAAACAACATTTTGTTCGCAATTTATTTCATTATTCTAAGCTTAAGTAAATAGACATTTGGTTCAGACTTAAAAGTGCGTGATTTGAATAAATCAGACACAATTATGAATAGTTTATTAATGTTTATTAATGTCAATTATGAAAGGAACTATCATGCACATATTATAAATATTATTTATACCTCCTTGAAACATTATTCAAACATGTAGATATAAATTGTTTAATATTGTTATCTATTACTAAAATGTAATTATAATACATAATTATTTTTAGTGGAGAGCACGAAGAAAGGATTATATTAAAAGAAAATAGCGGACGACGAAAACCTATTTAAATACATAATGACAGAAGATTATACTCGTGGATAAATTATTTGAAAATTAGATAAAAATATTTCCACTTATCCTATTTACAACTATCACATCACAGATAAATTTATGGGCAATGGAAACAAAGATATTGATATGTAAATTAATTCCATTTTGTGACAACCCAACGTTGTATTTTTAATTGTATTTTTTTATTTATTTAAGGACTTACTGAGTTCGGCTTGTTGAGTGCACAGCCCTGGGAATGCTCGATCTGGTGCCATTCCGTTCAAACACTGTGTACCTGGAAAACCTATGGCATACACCGGTTTTCCATAAATATTTCCTTTTGGCGAGAAGTTGCATACTATCCTTTCCACAATAGCGTTATTAACCTAAAAAATAAATAGAACAATGGAGTGCGCATAGCTCTGCGGATTGCGTAGATCTTAACCGATCTACAAAGTTGAGTAAAGTTGGTCGGCGGTAGGTCATGTTGGGCTGTGGGTCCTAGTTGTTGTCATTGGATAGCAGTCTTTAAACCTTGTCGGAGGCTTTATGGGCGGTTTTAAAACATCCGAGTTGGCCACTAACTCCACTCCACCAACACGAATTGGAGCAACGAGGTGGAGTACTCTCCAAGCCTCTCTCAGTTGTGGAAGAAGACTTGATAAGATTAGTGGTGTTTAAAGGATTTTTTTGCTTTGCCTCTGCTTGGAATTCGATGCATCATCTCAACACCTATTCTAAGGGTGGTAACGCATCTGTTTCATCTCAGGCAGAACTTTATTCTTGTCGGGTTACAAATATCCATCGGCGACTTAGTCCATCTTCTTCTTATGCAAAGAATTTATGTAATGAAGAAATTTTGATTTGAATCTATAATAGGATTGAGCGTTTTCGGAGTTTGTTAACAGCGTAATGGGTTGATGACAGATAAATTACGAATATTTGAAAACTCACAACAAACTTCGCTCGCCCACACCCTACGCTTTCGGTGTCCGCCCAGATCAACTGAGTAAAATATTTACTAGTTTGATCTTGAAACCTGTATTAAAAATAATATTTTAAATGTTCGTTAATAAGGTTGTTACTTTGTTGATTTATGTGAACAGAAGGCTGTGTGAACTGTCGTTATGTCAGCGCTGGACTTAATCGCTGGATTTCTTCTGCTAAACGGGAGGAAAGGAAGGCTTGGAGATCCTACAACCACTCCACACTGCTGCTTCACGTAAATTAGTGTAGATATATCAGGAAGACATTCAAAATGATTCAAAAGAGTATAGTTTCAACAGGTACCCATAGGGTGATATAGCATTAGCGAAGAAGATAAGTATTAATCTCAGCAAAATTCTTTAATAAAAGGAGCAACATTGTACGTATGAAACATAAATACGTACTTACTGATAATAAGAGACGCTGCCGGTGTAGTCCAAGGATTGCATGAACCACATTTCTATAAAGCTCTTAACGTTAAATGCTGAGGACGGATTTAATATACTTGCAATATTTTGTGCAACATTTCCGTAATCTAGATTAAAAAATTAAATTATATTCTCGAGGGTGGGAAGTAATACTTATATATGGAATTTTAATTTAGCGCTTAAAAGTAGAAATGAATTTGGAATTTTAGAAAGGATTTGAGATTTTGGAAAAGTTTCGTCCACAGGTCTAATCCTTAAAAGTACAAGGACGAGAATTTTCCAAAAACAGGTCAACTCTAAGCCTATCTGCGGCTGATTAGAGATGTCCATGGGTGAAAATTTCTACTTACCACTCGGTGGAAAGCAAGTTAATTTCCTTACAAAACGAATGAAGAATATCACCCGATTTTAATGCAAAGGTGTCCCTGAGAAGTGTTGATATAAGTTTCTATATTATATAAAGTTTGAATAAATGAAGCTATCTAATAATCTAAGGCATATAAAGTGATATATAACGTCTTACCCAAGTCTCTACACTGGTCCTCTTTGTTGGAAGGGTCACATTGATCAACCCATCTTTGAGCGAATGTTGCTAGCTCGTCGGACCAACCCTAATAAAATAAAATCTTGTCAGAAGATTCAAAAGATATTAACTTTGTGGATGAAAAGGTGTTTTGATGTATTTTATCCTTTGATCATATTGCTGTTATCTCTACGAAGTACGCTATTCACCCCTTGAACTATTGTTAAATAGAAATTAGAAAAGCTATTAGTAAAGATTGCACCTTAGAACAGTGACTGAGAAGCTTAAAGGTATTGAGAACTAAATATTTAATGAGGTATTTTTATTAGTTATGCATTTACGTCAAAGAAAGTCTTTGTTTGTTACTGTAATTAACGAACTGTTTCAGAAGAAAGGAAAAGTTTTTATTTCATGTTTGTCTTGTTGTATTTTCTTGTTTTTTAATTCTGATGTAATTAAGAAGATAATGAAAAACGGGTCATAGAAATCGTAGAAGTATACGCTGGTTGTTTTGTAATTACTCCTAAGATAAAAATTAGTCAGCCCATATACTTATTCTACTCCAAAGCACTATCATTAAAATTAAAGGCATAATTCACGAAGATGTTTGAAAATTGTCTAAAAGAGCCATGTTAACTTAATATAAATTGCTAAGTTTTAAATGCCCTGTAAATCTAGGCTCAATTAGTCTATTAGTTAGTCAATCAGAGCTGTTTAGTAAATGGGCTGTATTAAGCAAATTACTAGGCTAATTTATTACATCAATTACAGACATTAGATCCAAATTGATTGCTTACTGCATTTTAGTATTCAATTTATAAAACAACTGAGTTCTATTGTATGTGTAATAAATAGCCAGAACCCTAAAAACTACCCACTTGGTACAAGGGCAATTGCACCACCACTCCTATTTTTGGTACGTGTTGCGTAGCTTTCTTTGGTTTACTTTGAAACATAAAGTAAGGCATATAATTGTAGAGAAGAATTTTTTTGATGGACAACTTAGCTACCGTTAGTAGATATTTAATCTAATATCCCATCCAATACTTCACTATCCACGCCATTTGAGAATTCTACGATGTGTTAAAAATGTGATCGAGACGCATCGCTCACCACGCCACAGATATTTAGGCGATGGTGCGTAAGCTCTACTCGGTAGGTACTATAAAATATTTCTCGATAGCAGAATCTTTACGAGTGTCAGTTTCTGCTTGTATGGACCATAAAAGTAACGACCGATTCATACGAAACATTTCTCTTACAACTTTTTTCATATTAGCTGCTCGTGGAAGACGTTTCGAATGTCCCATGGCGATAAAATTTCTTCGCTCGTTGATCTGATTAACAAGGTCATTAATGTCATCATCCGTAAGGAATGTATCTTTATCGTATTCCTTGCAAGACTCACTAGGACCCGGTATCTAAAAACAATTATAATATATTTTATTATATTTATACACACATTCTGTATTGAAGTAATACACTTATAGCACTTGATGGCTTAGAGCAAACAGTTTTCTTGACTTTTTTATATTTATCATATTTCTTAAGTTGTTTAAGTATAAAGATACCAAAATTTTTACGTATGTCTTCAGCCAATACAACGTTATCTCGAGATATTATATAAGTTTTAATATTAAGGTTATTTTATACATTCTTTATTCTGAAGCTACGAACTTACCGGATATTTACATAAGACATGATCGAGACAAATTTTGCAATACTTTGATATAGAAGAACATGACGCGATACAAATTAGCAAGACAACAAATTTCACTTTTAACATAATAAATAACATAGAAAACATACAAACAATTAATGTGAAGTTACAAAAACTACGTCACTTTCATGGCCAACGTGAAATTGGCAATCATGTCGTTATCGGTTAAAATGGATTATTTTACATGGTTTGGTTATGAATTTTGTGTTTTTCATTATTGCAATATCACTTCACATTTATGAATATTCATCATTACCAAAATACGACATATTGGAACACAACAATACAGAAAAATCACAAAGTACTGTAAATGTTATACGTAAGTATATTCTATTTCAATATTTAGATATACCAGTAAAATATGCAATATATCAAATATATATACAATGCTGTTAAATTTCCAGGGCCCAAAATTAAAAATGGGATAATAATAAAACAATATTCCCTAGAATCGGATAATAACAACACCAGTTTTCCCACGGCATTGAATTTGAAATCTAACATTTTTGATAAAATGCTATCTGATGAAATTCTAGCTATCAAACAACATTTCCATGAAAAAGATTCAATTCATACACCATCTATTCAAATCACTTTTAAAAATAACGTGGCTACTCCAACATTAGAAGTAAAACAAAGGTGGCCTATACAAAACTTGCTTTTCAATTCATTCAGTAGTTCTGGAAATAAAAGTGAAACAATGTTAAATGATGAAAATAAAAAGAGACACCTAAATTTAAGTAATGACATTGTAAAGCAACACACTGATAAAAGTTGTAATCGTGATAAAGTATGTAATGTACGGTCAAAAGATAAAATAGTTGAACTTAGAAGTTTGCCAGAAAATCCAGACATGAAAATTTGTGGTTGCATGAAAACTAATCCTCATACTACTTGCAGCCAACTCTGTACAGGTAAAAATGATGTTAAAGGAAATCAAATGTGTACCCATAAAAATAATGTGAATATAAAACACGAATGCACGAGAACCATTAGTCCCAAATTAACGTACCTATCATATCCAGTATATCCAATTTATGTGACATATCCTTCATATTTATATGGAATATCCACATATACAGTCAACCCATATTATCACCCAAATCCGATTAATAGAATAAAAATATCGAAAACTAAAAAACGACGTAAAAGCAAAAAACCATTTACTATCTTCATAGAAAATGGCGAAGAAGAAAATAATCCGGATAATAATGTAAGATATAATGATGATAGTCTAGAATATTATGAGAATTCTCTCGAAGTATATGACGAAGACTTAATTAAATTGTCTAAACGCAAATCTACATATGATAATCAAGTTTTGGTAAGCACACCAAAGAAAAAAATATCTCAAGTGAATAGGGATGTATTTGTAAATAATATCGTAAACGATTTGAAAAAACATTATAATGATGTCGTTATAAAGGATTGTTACTGTTCTTTATCGGGAAAAAGTTATGCTTTAAACATATTTTCATTTCAATTGCTTATCTGTATATTTATTTTGTTATATTCTTAGTTTAGCCTGTTAAATAAATAAATACAAGAAAATAATTATTGTCGATATTACGTTTTTACCATCTTCTGGAAAAAATGGATAATTATGAAATCGAAAGGTATGGATCAGGATTAACAGATAATGTATAATACTCTCAATTAAAATATATGTTTTTAATAAATACTCTATTCAAATTATTTGATTCTTATTACTCTTAAAATATATCCTTAAATTAATTTCGACCGAACTGATTTTAAGGTTTTTGATTTAAAAATTAAAATTAAACGACCCTGATGATTAGATATGTCATGATCGTAATTTGAAACTATTATAGAAAAAATACGAAATAAATGCATATTATACAAATTTTATATATATGTTGTGACATTTAAGACACCATTTATAATGCACTAGACGTATGAACGAAATCTGTTATGTATACTATGTATACCAATGTGTAATTTTGGTATTTAAACAAGTTAAATTTGGGTAACTGTATCTTCTCCCTAATGTTTAACAACTGGGCTCGTCCACGCTACCCTGAAGCTAGTATATGTACATGTTTGCCTAATTATACAGAGTGTTTACGTTAATGACTTTTGAGCCAGATATTCGCTACAACGTAAACATACACGAACACATACACAATGTGTATAGTAACATTTTTTTGCGAACATACGCCTACAAATTACAACCGAAGGCTTCCGTTTTTTACTTTTTAGAGCAGTGCTTCTCAAACTTTTTTTGTGGCGGAAGCCTTTTGAAAAGCAAAATTTTGACGGAGCCCCAAAATAAACAAAAAAAATATTATTTTTTGTCTTACTTGCTGTGTATCCATGTCTCAAAATTTAATAAGTTAAATTTGACCAATTTTCCATAGGTATTGATCTGATCTGAAATTTTGCACGCACATGTAAAGCGATTGACAATGCAATGAAGCTTATCTAATGGAACTGGAAGATAACCATAGAAACTCTGCAATAAAACAAAACAATCCCGTTAAATTTAAGCTCGTATGATTTCTTTTGTCGATGACTTTAGTCCTCCGCGATGTCCAGGGCCTGATAATAGTGCTGGAAGATGTTAAGCGAAATTAGTAATTAAATAACGCAATTACGCACTCGTATTGACTTTTTAAAACCAAGGTTTTATTTTTACTAAAAGGAAATAATAATTTATGCAAGGGCAATGCATAACATTCGTGCCATTTATTATTCAGTTGCAGAAAATTATTTTAAAAGTTTTTAATGTTAATGAAACGTGAATAAAGGGAAGTTTATTTTTGGTAGGTTATATTTGGTCGCAAATAAAGATATAGAGTTGTTTAATTTTTAACAAACAACAAACTGAAGTATGGTAAAGATAAATGTATATTGTCCGAATGAAAATGCGAATAACTATTTCCTTTTATTTCAATTACGCGATTGCCGAATGCCTACAAGCAAAATGTTTGACGAGTTCGCAAACTTTCAGTTTTCAATCTCAAGTTTAGAATTGTTTGTGTCCAAAGAGAGTTTTGTTTTAAATGTATGTACCGTAAATGGAGACAATGAAAGCAAACTTATTTATAAACGAGATAAATACTGCCGCTTCACAGGGTCCCATGCAATCTTTTTTATATAAAAAGTAGCTGATCCCCGCGGTTTTATGTTACGCCTTATACCTTCAACTATATTCCAGTGAAAGTCCCGTTAACGGTCCAGCCGTTTAGAAGATTGAATGTATTATTTTGAAATCATAAACAGATAATTAAATTTTATTTATTTGTATAGACAGAAATAGATTCCTATGTTGTCTGAGTCTAGAGGGATAACCGCACATCTTCATGTATTTGCCTTGTAACAGCTGTGTCAAGCGCTGTAGTGTTATGAGTTAGAGTATCAAAACATCCCTCGTCAATCTCCGCTAGAACCTTCGGGTTGAATACAGATATCCTGTTGTGACTATTGCAAGGCAAATATTTGATTCAGTTAAGTATGTGCCTTAGCTATCATGTCCAGATGATGAACCGCGTATAACTTGTCGGTACTTTGTTGATGTCAAAAAATTAACTATTACTAATTATTCTCGAATTTATTGTAAGTACTTTATTCCGACGCACTTATTGTGTTTGTCTCGACAGTAGCAATATTAATAAAATGAATTTATACAAATAAATAAAAATGAAGTATAGTATGGTATGTTCGTAATGTCAAAATAAAAACTTTTCACCAAATTCATGTGAAAGTATACAAAATTCAGTTAAAATTGTTTATGTTGTAAAACATATACAATTTTAACTGAATTTTGTCCGTCTGTCTGAATGTTTCTATGTTTCTACCGAGTAATGTTCTAAACGGCTGGACCGATTTAAATGGGGTTTTTGCCGGCAGATACCTGATTACCTACCTTATTATGAGGCGTTGTTAAGCTGCTTTTATTTTATAAAAAAACGATAAGGGTTCCATGCAAGTATAAGATGAGTAAAAATAAAACCATTACTATGTAGACATTTAAAACAAAAGTTTTAAATGCGGGTGAAACCGCTGGGCACTGCCAGTACTTATATAAAATATTAACACAAGGACGACAGCTGGCCATTTTAATACTTTAGATACCCTTTTGTAACAAAGTTTCGGTTACACGGAAATAATTGGACCATTTCTTTACGTTTATATTCCTAGCTGTAACTTTTGTAACATGAACGTTTTATTTGCTACTGAAATTCACCTAAATACATTTATTATGGTCTTATGGCGCCAACCCTGTTATACTTATTTCGCTTAGAATGTCTTTCTTCAGTTTGGGGTTGTATTTAATTAAATGTAGTTTTCCAATCTTGTTAACAGATGCTTGAATATGTTTGTGTTACGCATGCATTCGCTATTTATTATGTGCTATGTTTATTATATGCTTCTTATATCTTCAATAGATATTGGTCTATTCCTATAAAAATAGGAATAGGTTAACATCTAGTGTGAATCTATATATATTAATTTTTATAATTATATAAAAAGAGTTAAGTTATTTTTTTCAAACTTTATACTTTATTGCACGGACAATACTACCTAATATAATATTTTTAAGATCTTTTAAATTCGTTATGAGGCCTAAGATAGTACCTTTTAAATTAGAAATTAGTACCTTAGAAATTGCCTAAACGTAACAATAAGGTATTTTTTAATATAGGTACATAATTTACCCGTAAGTTACAGTAGATATAAAATATAAAGAACTGGCATGAAAATTATAGCCTTCAGGCTCTTCCATTGCCACGATAAACAAGGTTTGATTCTAGGAGATCAAACGGAACAAACTTCAGTCAACAATTGTTGATCGAAGGGAACAATAGATTAGATTAAGTGGGTTTCTGCGCATAATCAGGAGACCATTCATACAATTTCAGCTGTATATGTATGGGAAGTAGCTTTTTACTCATAATAAGAATATATTTACATTGTGTTATTTATTTATGGGGATTATTTCTACATGCAGGGTATTAGACCATTTGACGACCCGGATGGCGTTTTTGGTCTGGGTGTGTGTCCTTGTCTTGTGTGTTGTCCATGGCACCCACGATACAGGAGAAAATCCTACTGTGGGGCT
>DWPV01003463.1:0-15180 GCA_018251915.1 Urbanus proteus proteus | reverse complement strand
CGGGATGTTACCTAAGTTTAGATAAGTATTCCTTTTTACTTTTTAACGCGGGTGAAACCGCGGGGATCAGCTAGTACCTTTATATATTTTGTAAAAAACTTCATGCTGTACCTACAAGTAGAGAATAAAGTTCAAGGTAAGCATATAGTCTTACAATGCAAATTTTATTATACCTACTCACTAAGCGATGTATTTAATACTATGCTATTGCAAATGATTAATTTTGTGTGTGTCACTAACATTTATGTCTGTTTTTGTCAAAAGCAGCAATGACAGTGGTTCCGCCGCCGTAAGACCACGGAGTCCCTTTTACGAGTTACAAGTGACCTTTAAATTAGTATGCTTTCCAATCCAATTATTTCAAAACTAGCTGATCCCTGCGGTTTCATCTGCGTTTAAAAAGTAAAAAAGAATACATATTTAAACATAAATGTCAACCCGCTCTCCCGCGACGGCGCGCGCATGCGTGTGGAGCACGCGTCAATGGATGTTTAAAAAATTAAAGTAGCCTATGTTACACCTTAGACCTTCAGCTATCTTCCAGTGAAAATGCCGTCAATTTTGATCCAGCCGTTTAGAAGTTTACCTCAGCCAAGTTGGCAGACACACAGACAATTTTTTTTAATTTCATTTTCGTTATATGTAGGTATCGTGTATACTTTCCTATGCATTGAGTTAAAAAATGTTATTTTAAAATCACAAACAGACTCTTCAATTTTATTTATTTGTATAGATTACAAATGCACTACTATTCTCGAACACATATTACTATAAAATTCTCGTGCAGATAAAATTTAATTTATTAATTTATTTACAACTGTTTAACGTGCATACTTAGCATATAACTAATATTTCCTTGAGTTTTATCGAGGAAAAAAGTTATTTTTATTTAATGGTGTCTATTAATTAAAAAAATTAATTAAAATTATATTAAACTTATTTACATTAATACTTTTTTTTGTTTATTTGACAAATTGCAGACCCAAAGTATGAACATCACAACATAGCAGACATAGACTCTACAAATAGTGGTTCTATGTTAGCTAAAATGGTTAATGAGATCATTTAAATAATAATAAATAAATAAATAATTTAAATTAAAATTACTCTCAAATTCATATTTTTTAATGATATTTATTTATCGAGTCTGTATACTCTGTATACACATGTGCAGATAATTGCTTAATTCGTAAAAGTTTTTTCAAAGTTATTCGCATTTTGAAGATTAAATAGGTGCAAAAATTTCCTCCTCCACCTCCTTTTGTAAAGTGTAAATATTTTGGAAGAACAGAAAGATAACACAATTCTGTATATCGATATACATATGTGTAGATGAATATCTGCGGTGGCTTATCCGAAAAGATAGGACATTTCATGTCGAATAAACGTCATCCCAATAAGAAATAGATAAAGTTCGTCGTTTACGATCTATACAAATAAATAAAATTGAAGTGTCTGTTTGCTATTTCAAAATATCATTTTTTTACTTAATGCATATAAAAGTATGTACGATATGTATAACGAAAATGCAATTTATTTTTTTATGTCTGTCTGTCTGTTTAGCTGAACTAATCTTCTAAACGGCTGGATCGATTTTGACGGAACTTTCACTGGCATATAGCTACAGGTCTAAGGCGTAACATAAGCTACTTTAATTGTCGAAAAAAGCATAAGCGCGTGCACCACGCGCATGCGGGCCCCTTCGCGGGAGCGTGGGATATTACCTATGTTTAGATAAGTATTCCTTTTTATTTTTTTAACGCGGGTGAAACCGTGGGGATCAGCTAGTATAAGTATGAAATTGGACAATAATGTCCATCTGTTTTGAATTTTGTTGCGCCCAAATCAATCAAACACAGGATTTTAGATTCTGACGGTGTATATGAGCTTAGGATACTATCGCATCCCCTTTCTTTTAATCCGCCACACCTTGTCTGTGTGTATTAACATCGCGCAGTTTTACGAGCGAAAGCGCGGTCTGTAGCTTGTTTAGTGAGCACTAGCCGTTTCTCGTATTAATATGCGCTTTGGCGAGGCACGCCCGCCATTCGCGCGCGCTGTTCGCTCTGGATGGTTTATTTATAAGTCGGTGGAAACAGTGGTTTGACAGTAACGTGTGTGTTGGAAGATGGTTAACGAAAATTTAAAGCTGAAGCAGGTATGTGATTGAGTGTTTCAGTCCTGTTTTCACTTAAGCATCGTGTCAACATTGGGATTTACGTGGATATTTGTTTTGGATTTCATGATATTTTTTCTATCGAGTCATATTAATCGTTTGGTGTCATTCGTTAATGTTAGATTATTTTTTTGTATGAATTGGTTATTTTATATAGCGGTTAATATGTATTTCTAATCTGCATGGTTGTTACGTTTATCAACGAGCTTTTTTGTTTGTATTTTCAATGTATGTGTTTTAATGTTCATGTGTTTGTTCATTCATGTTTTTTTTTTAACATTTAAATTTAAAAGTTAAAATAAAAAAACAACATTTTTTTAATTTATACGATAAAAAGGGAGGCAAAAAAATTTATTAGAACATAAAAAATCCCATTATAAAAAATGAACTTAAAATAGCCGCGTTAGGCATGGAACCCATAACGCTGCAGCCGTGTCCTTGCTGTATTGTATAGCAAGACTTGACCTGTGACCGAAATAGCCGCCAGCCCTTTGATCTTATAGTTAACTTTTATGATCACCTACTTGAGTTTTTTTCAATAAACAATACATAAACCAATTATCTCGTTATTACTTTAGGTATACATAGTAGTCATACAAACACCTGTACGAGAAATATATCTATTTCTATTGTTACGAAGGATTATAGTAATCTGCGATTATCCATAATCTCGAAAGACCGTAATAATTTGAGATTAGGTAATGATCTTATTGTGATCTATGTAACATGCAAGGTTGTCAGGTAAATAATATACATTGTTAATTTACGTTCATCACATCTTGAATTTATACTTCGTATACTTACCTACTTGTAACATAGGAAATATATAAGGATGGATAGATTGATGGATGGATGGATGTTTTTTATTCTTCCTTGTAAAAACTATCTACTGATCAGAATGCATGGCCTGGATTCATCTCAAAAAAAAATAAAAGATTCACAGAACAATAATTTTACTGTTATGTGCCCGGAATAAACATATAAAAACTCTTTACCACAATAAACAAATCAAGCTGATGGAATCGCGACAAAAAACTAATACTTGAATATTTGTGCCTTATTCTAAAAAAAATGAAAGTTGACTAGAAAGTTGTGTTCTTGTTATACTATTGCTTTTTATGTTTTCTTAATAAATGGAACACAAAATGTCAATTAAGTTTTTAGCATACGTACTCCAAGTATAATAATCTTCGATCAACAATACCAACTAATAAATAATTTTAAATAACGTTTAATTAAATGAATGACTTGGGACAGGTTATGTGTCATTAGCAAATGAAGTGATTGCGTCGTCTGTGCATGACTAATTTACAAATACAATTAAGCATTTAAACTATTTAAAGTATTGAGTTGGTATGTAGGTACGGCGATAATATACGACATTCGTCACGGGAACAGATTTAGCATAGTTTTAATCATGTAAACGACTGTTTTATGTATTAAATTATTAACAGTGATAATATAATAACTTACGTTTGTGCAGAGATTCTCATTTTTTTGTCTACTGCGTACTTCTAAGTTCAAGCAAGTTCCAACGCCCCAGTTTTTTGAACTTGTGAGATGTTACCAATTCATATTGGTCCAGCAAAGTGAACTTGGTCTATGGTAGCGATCGGCAATCTAGTCAAAAATCGTTAAAAACACCTATGGTTCCAAGAGACTAGTCTATTTGGAGCTACATGTAAATTGGTTAATAATATTATTTTGAAAATAAGCCAAAAATATTTTTAACAACTAGCTGATCCGCGCGGTTTCACCCGTGTTCAAAAGTAAAAAAAAGAATACATATTTAAACATAAATGTCATTCGGCTCTCCAGCGACGGCGCGAGGAGCGCGTGGAGCGCGCGGCAATGGATTTTTCAAAAATTAGAGTAGATCAAAAATCCCGTCAAAATCGGTCCATCCGTTTAGAAGATTACCTCAGCCAAACTCACAGACAAAAATAATAATTGCATTTTCGTTATAGGTATCGTGTATAATTTCATATGCATTGAGTAAAAAATTTTTATTTTGAAATCACAAACATGCACTTTATTTATTTGTATAGACTATCAGGTACCGTTTTCCACTCGATGATACTGCGATTTCGAAGATGTGTACACTGCGTCGGCATGGGGTTTCACGCACACGTCAATGAAAAAGCCAATCCATTTTGTGCGTATAGCTTTCCAGGGCGTAGTTCTTTCACGTAGGTAAACATAAATATAGGCAGGCCTAGTGCTGATTAAATTCGAACACGTGCGAGTCTGACCGGCACAGTGAAGCTTTCAGTACCACAACTTGTTCATACTCTCATAATCTCTATGTTTTGTATAAATGTGTTCTTTAATTTAATTATGCATTAAATTAAAGAACTGCCTAATTTAAGAATCACGAGCCCTGCACACACTTGATTAGTTTTAAAAATACAATTTAGTAATAATTTGTTAATGGAGGCATTTTAGTGGATTAATGCTTCGATGGACAAAATATGTAATACGAAGCTTCTGTGTACATATAAATTTTACAACATGGCACGGTTTTAGTTTCTGACAGTACTGCAAAAATAAAAATAACAAACAAAACACCTTATTTATAGGGGTTTGACGAATATTGTAATTTATATTTTGTGAACCTGTTTTAATTCGATCCGCACTTGGAGGAATGATAATATATCCAAGGATCCACAGTTCTTCCAGGTATCGTACCGAATGTAGTTTTTGAAACAAATGTCACAAAGATCGTGTTCCTAATTCCACTTCTGTATAACAATGAAGACTTTTTAAAGGCGAATAAAAAATACTTTCCAGTTTGCCTATTAATGGTAAATGATTAGTTTCCAAGTTAGATTATTTTTGTGCGATTTCTTTTTTGCGAACTTTTATTTACTATCGGTCACTGCGTGCTAGTACTGTAGTAGTTAGATTGATTTATATGGGACATTACGGAGTTACATACGTAAAAATCCGTAAAATTTTGTGAAAATACCCTGCGCTATCCCTAGAACTCATTTTTTTCTCATTGCGGGATAACACGGATTTAACGCGGATTTAATAAGGTTTTTACTTTCTAGATTTCATATATTATGTTACTCATATTAAGCGACATTTCCCATTTTATCAAATTTGTCAGTAAAACGGCTGTCATAAAAATAACGATAACATAATTGTCAAACAGAGATCACACGAAGCCCACATTCAAACACTCCGACATTCAAACACTAAAATTATTTAGATATATTATGTTACCTATATCTGTCGAAAAACAACAACAAGGTAACAAGATAACGAACCATACAGTACAGATACGATAATCATTGTAACAGAGCTGTCATACTGTCATGTTTCGAGAGAGCTGTAATCCTATCAAGGATTACTTTAATAACTTTTGAAGTTTTTTTTTTTTTTATATAATGGTAAGTGGCCACTGCCGCCCATGGACATCTGTAATCAACCCCAGATAAGATTACAGTCGTACCTGAGGTCGGCCACAGATGCGTTGCTACGCCTGAGGAACGTCTCGGTTAACGTCTCCCTAACCATACCCTACAAACCAGAACACAGCAGCGCTACATTGCTGTTAGAAGGCAGAAATAGGTGTGGCGGTGGTGCCGCCGGAGACGAACCACAAAGGGCTCTACCACCTTTAAGATGGTAAAACCCTCTGTGGTTTGAATCAGCCGTCAATCTATTGCTACCTTATAACAGCAGTGTTAAGCGCTGTGTTCTGGTTTGAAAGGTGTGGTAAGGGAGACTTATCCGAGGCGTTCCAGCTTAGTTCTCAGTGGTAGCAACGCATTTGTGGCGAGTGAGATTGACTTTATCTGGAGTATTAATACATATGTTCATTGGCAGTGGAGCTTACCATCAGTTGGACTGCATGATCGTTTTCTACTTACGTATTATAAAAACACTAAAACGAATTCCGTAGCGTAGCATTCGTCATACCGGTCTGGCGCGCATTGGGTCCCGGGTTCGATCCCCGACTAGACGATATCTGAACGATGAGTTTAGATTTCTGTTCTGGGTGTGTCTATTTCTCGTTGTTTGTCCATTGCACCCACGATACAGTAGAAAATCCTACTGCAGGGTTATAACTGTAGGAGGTTTTTAAGAACAACTAACAGATGGTGTGATTGCAGGTTGGTGGCGGGCCTCACGGCGTCCGTAGTGCTCATAGTGGTTGAGCTCACCACCTTCATCCTCGGACTAACCATGTTCTCCCCAACTGTATCGCTCATCTGTATCCTTTACTAACGCCTATCATGCTAACGCCATATTAACTACATTAAACGTAATGAGGAATGTCCCGTAAGTAAACATTAATAGTAGAGTTGGTAGTTAATGCTGTTAATAGCTTACAATATTATGTAAAATTCAAGTAGCAATCGAGCTTACAGTATCTAAAACTAATCGTAACTGAGATCACAGATGCGTTGCCACTTGTGAAGACTTAAATGGTCGCCTCATATAGTCCATGACTCCAAGTCCAAGTCCATAACTCTTTAACCGAAAGGAAAAAGTTCTGGTGGTACTTTTCCCGTTACCATACTCTACTACCTCTTAACTGTCTCAAATAAATACTTAATAACCGAAAGAGCTGAAACATCGTATAGGTATACGAACTTCTGGGGTATGTTACATATTCAAATTCAAGAAAAAAACCGTATAAAAAAGTATATACCTTGGATACTTTACGTATTATTTGTGTGATGCGAATAGTACCAATTCCTTGGCCATAGTATTTTATGTATAATAATTATAATTAACAAAATTAATGTTAACATCATAACAACTCCTTCATAAACACGCGGTGACCTTGTAAACTTTGCGTAAAACATTATCGGGATAAAAACATTCCGCTAATTGTGTATGCGTTTGATAAAATTGGGGCAGAGGCCTAATTTAAGAGTAAAGTTTATCTACCATTACGCGATTGTTGTCATTCGTGTGTGACATTGGATATAATGTTAAAAAAAATATGTCGCATTTGGACCCCGTTAAACTTCTGTCAATGAACTGGTGTTTATAAATTGGTATAAATTTTGATATAAGCGCTTTAGTGGTGGAACTGTAGTAGTATGTAAAAGAGTAGCATTTTAATAAAAAATAATAAGGACCATATCCATATATCTTTTTTAATCGCACTAGTGCATGAGAATTTGTAGAGATATCGCTATATTCTCTAAGATTTGCTTCCCATTAATCATTAGATTAAAAATCTTATTACTCATTAGGCTTTGAGCCTTAAGAATTTCGTTAGGAGTTGGAGACGTACACTGTTCTCGCGAGAGAGCCAGTAATTGTTCACATAAGTAAGTAGTTCGTAGTTTAACGTATTTGGTAAATGAAGCCATGTATTTAGCGTACCTACCGTTGGTCAGATCAATGACTCAATGAACATATGTGACAATTGATTCATTGATGTTATTACGTTATCTGCATTAAAATATCTCGCTCAGAGGAACCCTATGAATATAGAAAAACAAACCGTGAAAAGTTATTTTTGTGAACATTCGCATTTCCTATGACTGCGTCGAATTTCAAGCGGAGTGCCATTTGAATAATTAATGTCAAATTAATGTTAAACGGTCAGTGCCGTCCTGTATCGTTTATTTTAGTGTCTTGATTATATTTGCATTTTATTATTTTTTCTTGTGTCATTAATTTTATAAATAGATTAATTTGTCTTAAATATTGTATGAGTTACTTATGCTCAGGCCCCTTTTTCCACTGGGCACAATGGGCACTTGCCCAGGGCCCCGCGATCGAGGCCCCCTAGGTCCTGACTTATCGCCGCTTATGCTATCCTGACAATTTTTCCGCAGTCTTGGAAAGCAGCAGTGTTTCATTATTCTTACCTAAAATAAGCTATCTCTACAATAGATATTAAAATATTATTCAACCAAATTGTACGTATTTAATCAAAAAAACAAGCTATTAAACTAAAAGTCCATTGGGTAACTATGTGTAAGTAAAAAAGAATCATTCCAGTATTCATTACTTTGTTGGATAACGGACCTTAAACAATGTCAATAGAATTCTAATCATCTATATGTCACTCACTATTTAATCAAAGTAGGGCCAGATTATGAAATATTTTCTGTGTATTGATTGTATTGCCCTCAATTAGACCCTTAACCGCATATCAGCTATTGGGGCCCATGGCTCCGCCGCCATAGTGTTCACGTACTTCATGCTGGACGGCTGGTCGTGCGACTGGTTCTGGGCTATCTTCTTCTTCTCTTCTGTGCTACCGTTCGTCGCGGATCTGTCCACGGCGGTCGTGACTCTCTGCTCGACGAAGTTTTAGTTTGATCTTACAAATAATAGTAGCTTTTGATATAGCGGAATGGAATTTTGGAAGACTGCCGTTAAGTCTGTTGTAAGTTTTAATCTTTTGATATTTTAAGTTAATGTGTGATTTCACGACGTATCTATGTGGCCGTAGTTAGTAGATATTTCAGTCGATAAATAACAAATAATTATATCTGTCTATTTTCTATTTTGTTATCTATTTTGTCATCATTTTTACCGACTTCGAAAAGGAGGAGGTACTATGTTCGGATGTATGTATTTTTTTTTTCATCAAAAAATTCATACTAAAGATATCTTTTTGAAAAATATGTGTTACCATAGATGTTTCGAAAATATCTTGAAGCCGAGAGAGGTAGGTAAACTATTATTCGATGCATTCTTGGAACAAAGGTGGACAGCTAACATCGCACTCCCCTCCCCTAGTCCGCTAGTGATGCTTGCTACAAGTGACCGCATCGTATTTGTATCTGCATTGCAGTGTTCTCATACAAAGAAAGATATTTCTGGCAGAGGTTTCAATCACAGACAATACAGTAATATTGTATTTTTTTAAGACGCTTTCCACTCTTCTCAGTAGGATTTTCTCATGAGCCGTGGGTACCATGGACACACAAAGACATACATGAACACCTAGACCCAGAAAGGAAAACTAAACTCATCATTCAGATATCTGTCTAGCCGGAAATCGAACCCGGGACCCGCTGCGCGTCAAACCAATACAGTAACCGCCCCGTTACGTCAAAATAACGATCGAACGAATTTTAGCGATCTCTTTACCGCGTCTTTTATACATCCTGCCAATTAACACCCCCCGCTTGTTACAGATAGGGAACGAGAATCAGCAGCTGACGCACACACACGAGTACAAGTCAGGATGGTCGTTCTACCTGGTGCTGGCCGGCGTGATCACCACCATCGGCTCCTCTCTGCCCGTCGGCTACAACATCGGCGTCGTCAATACCCCGGCTGAGGTGAGTGATGATTTGAAAGGAAAAAATATTGCCCCGTTTAGTGTTTAGCGAATTTATAATTATGTAGTAATAGATTGATTTAGGATAGCGTAGGCTTCCTTTTATACGTTTTAATTCAAAATCTCAATGAATTCACTACAAATCACAAAATCAGTTTTTATTTTGTGTATTTTTACGGACAAATTGAGAACGTATGATGTCTAAACTTCTATGTAATGAAAAACTTCTATGTAGGACATGTAGGTGCCTTGTCCCTGTAGTTCTGGGACTAAAAAAAAGGGATACGGTGTCCCCTGCCTGTCGTAAGAGGCGACTAAAAGGGGGCTCCAGGGTCGAGGGCGGCTAGAGTGGGAGCTCTAACCGTCCGTCCAGCGGTCCCGGGAAGGACAACGGTATGTGTGGTCGCGTACCGCTGTGCATCAGACGGTGCGGCGAGAGCACTGCTCGCCCGAGCTGAGCCTGATGGGGCAACGCGCTCAGAGTACTCCGGATGGCGTTCCTTGCTGAGACCACGGTGTCCTCTTCGCAGCGCCGATTACGGCCGCCGGAGGGGTTTTAGTGCGGTAAAAATCCCACATAATCCGGCGTCGCTCCCGACGCATCGGGTACCTTTTGAAGGTTCTCCCTCGTCAACAAAAAATGACTTTAAAAAAAGATGCCTACTCTACAAAAGAAAAAAAAGAGTTTATTTCTATTTCTGAACTCTCATTTCGCCAACAATGTCAGTTATTTCCTACACAGAAAAAAAAAACATTTTATTGCTGTCTTTCCTAACTAGAATTGCAAATGATTTGAAAACAATGCGCCTTTGTATCCTAAGACAAACCTATTTAAGGTAATCAGTGTTTATATTATTTAAACGCGACCCAGTTGTAAGGTTGTCTTGTCATGTAATGCAATAAACTTTACAATTAGGTAGTTTTCATCAAGTTATACTTTTGAAAGTTTTTGGACAAAATCATGTGGCTCAATTAAATAAAACCGTATTATGAAATTAGCTAAATGTGGCATGGTTGTAGAAAAGGCTAACTACCTAGAAAACTTCGCTGATGTCTAAAACCGGCTGGTTTCCTTGTAGTTTCTACAGCGAATCGCCGTAAACATCCATCCAAAATATACTAGACAGATTATTCGACTTAATCAGGACTATGAAGAAATCAAATACTTCTGACTTGTCCCGTCAATCTATTATTGTCCCATTCTGAGCACAGCTCACCTCTCAGAGTGAGAGGGAGTTAAGCCACATGCTAGCGCGGTGGCCAATTGCGAATTGTTTAACTACACATACCTTTGAGATTTTTTTAGAATACTCAGGCGTGTAGCTTTCTTCTACCATTAAAAGAAAGTGATAATTAATTTCACATACAACAAAATTTAAAAAGTAAAAAAATAAAAAATATTTCACAGGTGATAAAGAAGTTCTGCAATGAGAGCTTCATATCCAGATACAATGTTTCGCTGGACGACAGTAGCATGAACATCCTCTGGTCATCCGTGGTGTCCATCTTCATCGTGGGTGGCTGTGCCGGCTCCATCATGGGTTCGCTACTAGCGGACAAGATTGGCAGGTATGGGGCAAAAACCTTTTTATACCTTTTTTGTACCAAACGATCAAGCAGTTCATTTGATGATGATCTGTTATAGTAAGTGGTCTGTGACCAATCCCAGGTTTTGTTTTATGAAATTGGGATATCAAACGAGCATGCAGCCCACCTGCTGGTAAGTGGCCACTGCCGCTTATGGACATCTGCAATCAATCCGTTCACGGTCTTTTTTGAGATGGACCACATATGCATTGCTCCACCTGAGGACTGAGAACGTCATACTAGACCACAGCAGCGCTTAACACTGCTGTTACTAGGCAGAAATAGGCGTGGCCAGATAAAATTAGAGTCTTACCTGAGTTCGACCATTAATATGTTGCGGCTCTTGAGGTCTAAGTTGGAACGCCACCGATAAGTATTTCTCTCTTACCAAACCATTTAGACGAGAACACAGCAGCGCTTAACACTGCTGTTAATTTTGTATGCATTAATTGTTTCTGAATACAATGTACCTATTTAATTAAATAAGTATGTTATCGCTATGTTTACAGGAAGTGGGCAACAGTACTAACGAATCTGTTATCGTTGGCCGGAGCTGTGTTCTTCCGGCTCAGCCACCCCGCTAACTCCGTGGAGATGCTAGTTTTGGGGAGGCTGCTCGTTGGTCTCTCGGCTGGTAAGTGACCCAAGTGACATGTAGAAGTAGAAAGAAGGGAGAAACTCGTCTTCTATAGCAATCGCTTATTCCTTACAATTGCATCAGACCTAAAGTAATAATTTATAAAAAAACTATAACAGTGCTGACCTTACAACAGCTGAACATATTTTCTTAAATCGTAGCTAATAACACTTGTAAACAAAAAGTCACCTTGCAACTAAAAAGCAACGAAATCAAAATAGATTCATCCATTTATAAGTTACACAACGTACACAGATAAAAATAACACTCTATAACGCTTTGCAATGTGGTTTAAAGATTTTTGAAAATCTACGAGTATAACATCTCATCATAATGTGTCTTATCATTTTTGTTTTATTTTTCATCAGGTCTGACAACGAGCATTGTACCGATGTACCTGACAGAATTGTCCCCCTTAGCCCTGACAGGGGCTATGGGGGTCGCGTGCCCTATGGGGGTCAACGTGGGGGTACTTGTCGGGCAGGTTATGGGATTGGATTTCTTACTGGGTGAGGTCACATTTATATTTTTAGAAAATTATTTTACTATCTACTTACTGTCTTTGAAAATTTCATTTAGAAGCTACTGGCAGTAGGTATTGATGTTACACAGGAAGACGCCTCTGCCAACTCTTAGATTATGTCCCTTAGTCCTTCTAAAAGATAGCTTTTGTCCTACAACATCCACTGGAAGAGAGGGAGATAACCTTTAATAATAATCGTTCTAATTTATTAATCATTAATTCTGTCTATTCCAGGTCAACCCGATGATTGGCCCTACTTACTCTCAGCCTTCGCATTGCCAGTCATTGTAACTCTACCTATTTTAATTATTTTACCCGAGAGTCCCAAGTTCTTGTTTGTTGTTAAGCGGAATGAGTCTGCTGCTTTAAGGGGTAAGTTTACACTTCCTCATGCCATCTATGTAATTTTTTCATAAGATTTAAGCGGGGAGTACGGGGGGACGGAAGGGAAAAGGGACCCCTTTCAACAAAAACTTGCACCTAAATATTAAATGTATGAAAATCTAAAAACAATGGTTTATTTTTATTAAAATACAATTAGTATTTTCTATTTTCGTTTATTTGAAACTTCCATGAATTTATGATGATGAACATAAACCTGATGTTTGAAATATTTTTATATTAAATTGATTAAAACTTAATTTACTAATAATATTATCATTCTCATAACTATTGTGTTATAATTTCAAATTAATTTAATTATTCTGATTATATTATAATTCTATAATAATTGATTACAGCGTTAAGTCGCCTCCGTGGCGTGTCGTCGAGCGTCCTGACCGAGGACATAGACTCCCTGCGCGAGGAGAGTCGCGCGGCGGCGGCGAGCAGCGGCGAGAGCTGGGGCATGCTGCGTGCGGCGCGCGACCCCCGCCTCGTGCTGCCGCTGCTGCTGGCCTGCTCCATGCAGGCGGGGCAGCAGACCAGCGGGATCAATGCCGTGAGTGACCGCCTCGCTAACGTCCTCGGACACACTCCCTGCGCGAGGAGAGTCGCGCGGCGGCGGCGAGCAGCGGCGAGAGCTGGGGCCTAACCGTCACTGACAACCGTGGCGGATCCAGGGTCCAAAATATAGTCATAGTCGTCGTAGATACTGACCTCAATAAGGGCACAGAATCGTTACGTAATGAAAGATAATGATTTGTAGAGAAACATAAAATACAGCACCTCGTTCAATGCAACATTGACTGCCGAATTAATGTCTTGAAAAAAAAAATTGTTTTTAAATTTACGTTCATATTAATTAAAATTTTTGGCTGGTTATTTCGTTATTAAACATGTAACTGAAAGTCCATTATAATAATATAACCACAGAAAGTGTAAATAATCATGTTTAATTAATTACAATAACATAAATCCATTTTCAGGTGTTCTACTACTCGTACACGATCTTCAAGCAAGCGGGCCTGACGGACCTGAACTCGCAATACGCGACGATCGGGTGCGGCGCGATCAACGTGTGCACCGCGGTGCTGATGCTGTACCTGCTGCCGCGGTGTGGACGGAGGCCGCTGCTCCTGGGGTCCACCTTCATCGCCGCGGTCATACTCGCTGTGCTGGCGGCCTGTATGAAGTTTATTGTGAGTAGCTTTTCGTGTTTTTTGTAGGTAAGCAAATAAGTAATCCCGGGACTTCTTATGCACCGGATGTTACTTACCGTACTTATGGACTGGGTATGCAGTGAGGCCACCGGAGGGATTATGAGTGAGTAGAAATGTCAACTTAGCCGGCCTTTTCCACTAAAAAGGCTGAATATCTTTAGAAGAACTCCCCCGCTCCCAAAACAAAAAAAAAATGTTCTGAAGTGGTGTCAAGGACGAATTACTTTAATCTTTTGATAGAATTCAGTCGTAAGATACAAATAATCCTAACAGCCTCTATTCATCTTAATTCCAAGATTATGTTATCTGAGGTGTTGATAAAAGCTTTGTAGATACGTTCGACGCCATATCGTCAAGTAGCGTCAAGTTAGGATTTAACCGAACCTTTCAATAACTTAATTGGATGTTTTTATTCAAAGTCTTGATAATTATCGATGATTTATTCGAATAATAATTTAATTTTAGGACGCAGTATCATGGATGCCCAACGTGTGCATGGTGGCCGTGCTGGCGTATGTCCTGGTGTACGGGTTCGGTCTCGGCCCGATACCTTACTTCATTGCGTCCGGTGAGTTGCTAACTTGTTATAATATATCAAATTATTAGTATGTAGTAAACATAACATACATTTATATGATAAGGTTTTACATGGTCCCCGAGGGTAGCAATGCATTTAGTATGTTATAAGATGTAAGTTGATCTTTTTGTTATGACGTCTAGTTTATGATATTTTTTAAATACAAAATTTTGTTATGACTTTAGTTAGAGCCCTTGCTCTTGGTTCCATTAAAAATGTTAACTAAAATAACGTTCTTACCTCTCGTTTATTCTCGTAATTGAGTGAGTGAAAATCATATACAAAAGAAGCCATTTTTATTACAAACTGCATTGATAAAGATTATATATCTATACACATTCCACATGAACATTTTTTTATGTTATTGTGATTTTTTTGAATTCCAGAAATATTCGAAGTGGGCCCCCGTCCCGCGGGCATGGCGTGGGGCTCGCTGGCCAACTGGGGCGGCAACTTCCTGGTCGGCATGACGTTCCCCAGCATGCGGGACGCCATCGGCCCCTACTCCTTCCTGGTGTTCTCTGTGGTTACTGCTGCGCTCTTCGTGTTCCAAAAGTGAGTGTAAAAGAGAGTATAAATTTGCACGCGTATAAGTTTCTTAAGTTTATATAGAGTTGATCGTCTATATCGAGTTCGCCCGTTTTGTCACATTCACCTACATACATCGCCTCTAACAGCACATATAAGAATTAAAATTGTATGGTAAAAGAAATAAATCGAGTTTTCGATTACGATCAAACGACTGCCCGTTCCAAACTCGACGCTTGTCAAGAAAATAGATCGAGTAAGTCAGAGTCGGAGTAAGTCACCCT
>DWPV01003462.1:0-15180 GCA_018251915.1 Urbanus proteus proteus | reverse complement strand
AAGTCAGTGGCATGATCGGATATTACTTTTTAAAACATATAATGAGTGGCCAGTCCACCACAAAACGTTCCATTAAAGTTAACATGTTTCTTTTAATCAGTCAAGGAAAACACATCAATCTTACCTTCTCAACGCCGTCATCCCCGTTGACCAGCACATCGAAGACTCCGTTCTCGATGACGTAGAAGTTGTCGCCGTCATCGCCCTGCCGGATCACGTACTCGCCGGGCTCCGAGCGCTTTTCGAACATCGCGTCCAGCACCTGGACCAATGTCGTATTGTTAGACCATGATCTTAGAGGTATCCATTATATATTTAAGGGGGGGTCCAAACAAATATCGCTTAATCGCACGTGGCGGATATCGGGTCTCGTCTAATATCACGGAATTTTACCACAAGGAATAAATTAATCAAATTTTGTTGCTTTTTTTTCTGAATTAGGTTAACTGTTTCAATGATCTTTCTTCCAGCTGTCCATAAATGTCCATTGGATATAGTAGGTCTAATGGGAGTTTTTGTCAATAGTCACCGCGCCTAGCATGAGTGTTGGTGACCACAGTAGATTTTGATGATACGCATGAAGGCGCTGCTGTTTGCCTCCTGGATTTGGACCCTTAGTCGCCTACTACGACGTCTTTCTTGTAGAGTACGCAAAGAACTTTAAATACTTTTTACTAATGGAATGAGCAAATAACGAGGAAGGTTTTATGTATAATTTATTTATATTTTGATCAAAATTGCTGAATTGAATAGTGCTAATGACTCATAGGTCGCTTGTGTATAATAAAAATATCTGTAATAAATTAACAGACATTATATTAATTATTAGACAAGATAAAGCAAATTGTATAAAAACTATTTTTCTAATTGCGAAGTCACAACATTGCCGTATTGACTATAATGTATGTACAATGGTTTTTTAACGTTATCATTTAAAGTAATTGTAACATAAGATTTAAAATATTATTGTTATAATTTGATGATATAAAGAGTAGGTAAGTACTTTTATTGCATAGTACCATTTTAAAGAATTGATGATCAATCAAAATAATTCAATCAGGTTGTCGATAAGCGTAAAATTGGCATTAAAATGTATTAATTGTATTAATACCTAGTGACTTAGTTTCTTCTAGGGATCAAAACGGCAAAATATGAGATCTAAAATAAATGCATTCCGTGTAGAGGTCTCTCCAGGGCCATTTCAAGTCTTGTTATGAGAGGCTTGTTCGTAGACTCATTGTACGCTTCGAGTCTTATTATTTGAGGGCTTCTCCTAAACATTTTCAGAGCACGAGTACCTACTTATCATCCTACCTGAGCCCTTTAAGTTATCTTAAAATAGGTTCGCAAAAGGAGGACACATCATATAAATCAGGTCATTTCGTTTTGGTATCGTTTTCATGAAAGTAGCTGTTATTATTTTGTGTTTAGTGGCCAGAGGTCACTTTTGGAACGTAGAAGGATTCGGGTTCGATCTTAGAGTGAGCAAAAATCGAAATGTTTAATTTAGATTTCTATTTCGACTTTAGCTATTCTTGTCCTCGTTATGTGACTGTGACATTCACCATACAAACGATAGCGTACAACTATGCACATAGAGTCTAATCGCGTACCTACGATAAGTCGAACAAACATCAAAAGTTCCGTCTAAAATCGATGTTAGGATCGGAAAGTTTTGTACCTTGTTTAAATGTTACCTACGCTGCCTATTGACCCGGTCAATAGGCACTGTAGGTACGCATCACTCGGTAAACAACCCTGTGCCCTTTGGGAGACTGTTCTTTTGATGGTCGAAGTTGTTCTAGTCATAAAACTGAGACCGAATTCGTTGAAAAGGGTATAGCTTTTCGCTGCCAGAGTAAACAATATGTATTTAGTCTGTGTACTGTCGGAGCCTAGTGATATAAATTTATTTCGCTTTATGGCCGCTAAATCAATAAATAGTAATATTGAGGAAAAAGTTAAAAATAAATAGGACACTCTCATACAAAATATCATGGTTATTGGGCGTTGCATTTCGATTTATCCAAGTAAAGAAAACGTTTAATAGTGGCGGCGTCATATAAAGAGTATCATTGATAAGTCCGCAATGTAAAGTACCTAATGAAATTTTGATAAAAGCAATTGATAAAATATTTCGTCAGCACGTTATAATTCCTTTGCCGAATACAAACATGTATCGAGTATGTACTAAGCGTGTTTGGTGCTAGCATTGGGAATCAAGCTCTAGTAAACCGAGCATGATTGGCATGTCGACAACCCTAATTTAATTTAGGGGTTTAGTTTTCAGGGGTACTAATTTTGGGGGTATTTTTAGGGCGATATACTTTTGCCGTCAAATTTTCTATTTTCGGGTGGCAGTGACCACAACTTTTTAGGGCTGATTCCGCGCCTATTGTGAATGGATTGAAATATGAACATCGATTTTAGAGGAACGCCATCTCCTATCTCGGTTCTAATAGCGTGCATGTCCATGCATTGATATTCGCCTTTTATGTACTCCCTTGATATTTTCGGGGTAAAATCCCGGCGAAATTGGTTCGGCTATTTAAAAGATTGGTCCGCACCCCGTACATATAAAAGATTTTTGTTTAGTTATTGTTTGTGCAAGTAATATCACAAATACCCATATCAAGTCTTGTCGAGTATTACGTTCGAATGGACCAAAGTCTTATGAAATATGACTTATATGAAAGTTGCATAATTTTTTTTTAGTAGGTACCCATTTTATTACAACTCTTTATCATTAATGGTAAATTCGTGTTTTAATGCATGCATAATTTAATGAAAACTTATGGTAACTGACTTCACTCATAGTAAAATTATGAGGTTATTAAAGCCTAATTGCAAGCATTTTCACTATTACAAATAGCTGACTTAATAATGATTATAACGTAGTTAGGCCATCGTCAACCCATACATATTAGGTAGGGTGTTTTAGCCTGCAGTGCACAACACTGGCCATCGACGTATCGGTAGACGTCGCATACCGTTGAAAACTTGATAAAATTCAGGTGTGTAAGTTTCTCATGATGTTTTTTCTTCATTGTAAGCCACGTGATGATAAATTTATAGCACGTATCTAAATAACTTTGAAAAAATAGATGTGAACCTTGTACCTCAAGATCTAGAGACCGAATTTCTAGCAATTAGGCTATCACTGACCTGCTGCATCTGCTGGGCATCTAACGAGCGGAAGAGCAGTATGCTCCTGACGGCCTCGGCGAGACGCGCGCGCTGGGCGTCCGACTTCGGGAACACCGCCGGGGCGCCCTCGTCCGAGTCATCCTCCTCTGGGTCGTAGGTCTCCGCGAACACCGACTTGCGACGGTTGTTGAAGCGCGCCACTGGCGGCTCTGATGTCACGGAAAAGGGTTGTTTAGTTAACAATATTCCTAGCAATAACTGTGGAATCAACCGCAGCTACTAATATTTACAAGTACGACAGCTACACTCATTAATCTTAATAAATTAATAATAGAAACAAACTATTGCAATAGTACACAGAAGGTAGACTGTAGTAGAGTGCACTAATACAACAGTGATTTGAGTATGTTAAATTTTGAATTACAATTACTTCCATAAGGCATATATTATATAATTTATCTGTTGAATGTCTATAGACTGCAGTTACTACTTTATTTATGTCTACATGGCATTTATAACACAATAACTCACATTTTCTAGTTGGCGTATTTCTTTTCAAATTATTTTAATGTCAAACAAGTCGAATTATAAATGCAATTTAGATTATAGAAAAACCTAAACTTAGCATTTTTTTCACAATAATCTTGTTTAAAATTGACCGTCTACAATACAAACAGGCGCATCTTTGATCTCCAAAATTAGGTGTATGATTTATTTGCAATCTGCTTTTCGTTTAGCAAAACATCAAACAGTTACAAACTTTAAAAACCCTCTGTTTAAACTTAAAGGGTATGGAATATGTATTACTCTTGTAAACTGACACATTTTAAAATGTAATTCAACATTTTAAAACTGAGAACCCCAATATAAAAGGGAAATTTGAAATATAGTTCTTAAAAGAAATTCTGTGATCTAGTGACTAAAAATATCCCAAGGTACCATGTTTTACTCCACAGTCATTTCGTAGTTGATAGATGAGGTATGGACCTATGTGGTCCGCACTCAATAATTCAGGATGTGCATCATTATTAGGGGCATATTGTCATCCTTGTCCTAATAGACACTAATGACTAGGTTGGAAAATGACTGCAACATTCAAGCGCTTTCTTTAATCATCTTTAATTACCTTATATTCACGAAATTGAACTGAAAATTAATAACTAGATTGATTCCATGAACTCTTTTTTATATGGTTATAAAATTATGTATATTCCATTAAACTTGGTTTATACAGGGTGAATTTTTCAAGTGTGCGTAGATGGGGAAATTCGAAACTATAAGAAATAGCAAAAATTGCTGAAAGGACTTATCTTACGATTTTGATCAAAACCAAAACTGCATATTTAGTGTTTTAAAAAAAATAATTTCCTTAACCGGAAATTGAACAAATTCATTTAAATAATCATTCATGAAATAATCACACTCTCAATACACATACTTTTTGTAATAGGTATGGAAGAATTGCTTAGTTACAGGCTTAGTCCGGGAATGTATGGCAAAAAATCTATTTTCTTAAAAATGAGTCCCTTTCATTTGTTTAAACCTGTGTAGTTAGTTTCCAGATTTTTGAAATGAAGTTTGATTCTGATAAGCAATACTATCCGATGGCGCAATAATATAGGTGTGATTTTTTTTTCAAATTAAACCCGTTCGATTCCCGGTAAATAGATTTTTTGAAAATTAAATAATGCAGTTTTAGTTTTTATCAAAATCGGCCTTGTAAGTTCACTCTGTATATACTAACTAGATTTGAGACACAAATAAATCAAAATTAATACTGGAATAAAATTTTGAATGGACTCATATAAAATTAATGGAAGATTAATGCTAATGTCAAAACATGTCTGTGCTTACATATTACAGATTTACAAAGTAGTATAACTAACATCTTTATTACGTAGATACCTTTCAAGGTTTGGTTAACACCTGTACATTTCATTATAAGTACTGTCGTCAATTATTACATGAATCTAGCTAATTTTATGTAGCTCAAATATTAAAAAGACCAACATCTGCTACATTTATTTATGTTATAGTGAGGTTGGACGTTCAAAAATAAGCAAATATCATCATCACACAAGTTCAAAGCGGAAAAAAACAAACACACAAATGGGATCAGAGTATAGTAAACACTAGAAATTTATGACTCGGTAAACAGTTACAAGACTTGCGTCTATTAGCTCTTGGAATTTTGGGAAGCATTCAGCCGCCGTGTGAATAAACACTAAATCAAACTGGAGCCATATAATTTAATTAAATAATACCTATTGAAGTTTCCGAGGGCCTCCTTATCATGAAGATAAGAGGCAATAATCAAATATTGGATAATATTTTTGTCTCTGTGTATTTACTAGCTTGGCAACAGCTGATTATTTGACCAAAACTTGTCTGTTCAAACAAACATTGTGCGAGATGGTAGTGGCATTGTGCCAAATGGTCAGAACCAACTGCTGTCTATAATAGTAGTTGTCAACTGCCCAGGGGCAAAATTAACAAGTGTGTATTGTAATTAGAAACTTGTGTTTTGTTTACTTTTAATGATAACTATTAAGAGGAATATAATACAATGTTTACATTTATCATTGTTGGTTATTGTAGCTTTTATGTAACATTGTAAACTTCTAGACAAATCAAGGGTATACTCGTAATAAGAGCAAGAAATGTTAAATCAATAATTTCTGCTGTTCATTTAAAAAACCCCTTCTCAAGTTAAGGCAATTAATAAAAAATAGCATTCTTTTTGAATATTGCAGTGAAAATAAGTTATTATGTGGCTAAAAACTTGCAAACCTTGAAGTTACGATATATACATATCACCATCAAATAAACGGGGCCAAGGAAACTAATTTACTGTATAACTGTACGTGTGCAAGGGTTAGTGACAAAACCTGACTGTTTTAACCACTCGAGAGCTAGTCACAAAGTCTCCTATTAAATGTTACCTTTTGATGTATTGATAATATTGTATAGTGATAAAATAATACTGAGTCTTCCATCTGCTATCAAAAATTTAAAAGTGAATTTAAAAAGTATATAAAATAGGACGAAACTATTTAATGGCTTTGTCTACAACTGTATTAGCACTACAAGCATGATAAGTGAAATGAGAGCTACCACTAGAAATTTATTTTACGATGAGTTTTATACCACATTTAGTTTATACATGTTTTAATTTTAACTATTTAATTGTGTGATAGTTATTAGTATACTACCCAGGAAATTTACCAAAAGCGACCATTGCAAGCGCTGTATCCGTGCCTACTTTCTGTTTTATTAAAATATGAAAGGGAAGAGAAGTAATATCGAAAACGTTGTTGTAATACGATGCTATATGAATGTCACATAGGTAACATATTTTTTGCATAGTCAATTTTGCAGTTTTTATTTTAAACATAACCGCTGTTTTTTTCCTTTTCAGTTTAGCACTTCATTTTTATTCAGATGAATGATTTTGGTATTGAGTAAAAAACTTCTCATTATCACAATTTACTCTATAAGTAGCAATTTTATCAAAATTCCTAAAAAAAATTGAAGAATAAAGTGAAAAAAAATAAGTGTATAAGAAACACTATGATTATTGTGTAAGTTAAGTAAATAACTGCACTCATGTTCTCAATAAGACTCGAAAATTTTATTCAAACATACACCACCTGAATAGAGGCCATAATGTGATGCATGTATAAAACAACTTTTGAATTTGTTTGAGGAAAAATATTTATCAACTGGTCATTGAAATTCAGGCCTGCATTTCGTGAATTGTCTACACAACTACCCAAATGATTAAGTATTCAGAACATGGCATGGAGGTGCTATAGCGTGTAGAAGGCATAGTAACACCAACCTTGAAGTAGACGTCCCCCAAATCAGTAATACGTGCACTACGTAATATTAGCGGATAAGTACCTTCCTCGTCTGATATTATCGACTCATCGGGCGTGCCGGCGGACGGGCCCCTCACGATGGTCGTGGTCCGGTTGTTCTGTAACCTTGTGAAGAACTCGACGGCGTAGTTGATCACGTCTCCTGGCTGCTCCAGAAGGTAGCTTATGGTGAATTCCAGTAGGATCTCTCGGAGGTCATCGGGGACTTGGATGCGTCCGCCTTGAGGCCTGCTCATTTCTAACGGCGTCGCCTCGCTTCCTCGTTACTATCCCGCTCGCAGAACGTCGCCGACACGTTCGATTAGAACTTCGTTAACATAGCCATTGAATTAGCTAAAGCGACACACCAACGAGCAATTTTACCACGGGGAATAGCACTACATACAACGTTAGTATCAAATAAAATCACTCTATTATACTAAGACTCTCTCAATAATAGTCGCCACTACTATAAATTAAATGAAATGACACACTTTTCTCAAAATATTCCTCGTCCTCCAGCCTGACAATTATGAAATCTCCTTTCACTGAAAAGTAAAAATGGCGTATTCTGGATTCATTGGCCTACTTCACTCACTGCTCACTCAAATTTCAATCGGTCGGTCACTCTCATTCTGACAGAATTGCCACATGAAAAAAAGGAAAACCATAGACATTTGTGTTTATACTAATTAGCACACAATATACACAACTGTCAAAAAAAGTTTTTATGCATTAAAGTCTAAATTATTACAATTTAGTACAGTCTTATAAGCATAATATAAAGTGAGTGGACGTAATTTAAGGCATAAATGTGTATTAATTTCAGTTCATAAGAATAAAAGATTGGTGTCAAAGATGTTTTATCAAATGTGTGTGCACATCTTTACAATCCTTCCGAGGTCTGCTCTGCTGTCATTTTGCGGATTTGTTTCTTGTGTCGTCAACTCGTCGAAAGAATTGGCGCGAAAGTTTAAAGATAATTTTCCTCCAAGAGGCTAATTTAGACATTCTATCAATTTCATATAAGAATACGTGCAAACTGCAGACTTTGTACACGCCGATAATAGGGTCCCCAGTATATTTACTCTACTCTTTGGTAGGGTAATTTAGTATGGAGATGTACTACATACATGCACATTACAGCGATTTAGTATCGGCTGATAAATAGTACCTATAAGTAAATAGTACAGTCTTAGTGATTATTGGCTAAAACTTATTATGAGAAGCCTTTTTTCAGCAATACTTAGGAGGCTACGGATAGATATTAATACTAAGATGCGACTGCGAGAAATGCCCAGTCCCAAAGAGTACAATAAATGTACTGGAGACCTAGTCATATTGAGGCACCTTTCATGTTTGCGGCTCAGATAAATAAAGTAGGTAGATCTATCATTCCTAACAAAAAAATTACGCCATTTTTAAAATGGTCGGGCTATAATAGTGATTATGTGAGGGTAAATATACAAAGGTGCTGATATGAAACCACGCTAGTTTTGTGTAAGCGTGTGCGTATAAATTCATGAAAGTAGCGTGTTTTTTTTGGCTTCACTCAAATACAAGACTGTGAGTAATCTACCTATTATATATTGATAGCTAATTTACTATCACATTCTGATCCCATTAATTAAGTTATATCAATTGATTAATAATAATATATGAAAAGAGTGATCCACCATGATAATGTAGCGCCATATCTTATAATTTTTTGTTCATTCAGCATTCAGTAGGGATGCGATACGATAGGAGTGGCCACTTATTTCTTGACGCACAGAGTTTATTTATATAGAGGAATTGGAGGCAATATTTGAGATTGCTCTTCATATTTATGTTCCGAATTCCATACAAGAGAATTTAATATTTATTTTCATTTCGGGGTCGTCAATTAATTATAGAGAGTTAAAATAAAAGAAGGAAATGTGACTGAATAATATAATTTTTACCTTAACAATATAAACCTTAGAGATATAAACAATTACATAGGCAATTGAAAGTTTATTCTGTTTCTGACATTTCCAGAACCTTTTTTCGTATATAAGCATATTTTGTTAGACAATTTTTTACAGGAAATACTAACATGTGATCCGGCGAATCGTACGGATTGAAATCTGTGACTTCTGGCGCGTAATCATCATCAGAAAACAAATCAACCTCTCGCAGTTCAATATTTTTAAGTTTAACACATTCACATTTTTCTAAAAATACACATATTTCTTGAATACTTCTCGTACTTAGATATTCTGTGTGTTCAGAAAGAAATACTATAGAACATCCTGGACATTCAAAAACTTTATTCATTATGACACCAGCCCAATTGAGTAAAACATCATATCTCATTTCCAAGTCGAGCGTTATCCAAGGATTGGGTATCACAAATGTGTTTGGTTTGTTGATACTAAAAAGCCAAGGTTTTAAGTACTTCACAAGTACAATGCGGTTTTCGTAGTAGCCAACGCGTTTTATTGTGTTCTGTTCTTCTAAATCCTCTAGCATAGATTGAAGAGTTGGATCATCCCAAGCTACATGTAGCTGTAAAAGAAGATAACATGTTATAACTATGCAATTATAAATATTTTCAAAATGTCTATTTAATTTTCTGCCTAATGTCTGCCTATTGTTGGTCTATTGTACCTTAGAATCATCAATAAAGTGTTTGAAATTTACATCTTCAGGATTTTGTTAGTTACGCCAGCGAATATTGATCTTGTTTCGCAATACATACAATATATAAATAGCAAACATGCACGAAGTCTGTCTCATAGTAAGTGCCTATTGCCACCTTTAAATATCTGTAATCATTTCCAGATTAAATCAATCTCACAAAGTTTAGCCACAGATGCTATCCCTGAGTACTAAATTGGAAAATCTTGGATGAGTTTGTAACAATATCCATATTGTCCTTCAAACCAGAATACAGCAGTACTGTTAATAGAAAGAAATAGGTATAGCAGTTGTGGCTCTGGAGGCGAATCATAAGTATATGCTCTATCGTAAATAATTTGTGTTATAGTGAAACAAACCTGTAACTCCCGGAAAGTACATCCATTTTCACGTCGATCATTCAGATAAGATATAATTGGGTCAGTTAAATCAATAACTTGGTCCTCAACAAACTCTACAATCGGAACACTGAAAAAAATATGTTATATCTCACGTTATATTATGAATCTAATAAGAATTTTTAGTACTTTTTACTGATAAGGTTATTGAATTTGAATTGAGATACCATACCTATGCAGTTTTGCCAAGCACTTCTCAACTGGACATTTTTCGTATATTTCAGAAAATGTCTTTTTCACATTGCTCTTATTTCTCCATCCAGCTACCCCTGACTTTAACTTGAATTTCATCTCAATATCGATAACATTCAGTTGTTCCTCCTGAATTAGATTTCCTGAAGATCCGATGATAACTGGCACTGTCACGGATATTATATCCAAAACATCGACACTATGCATTTCAAATAAGATGCAGTTTATACCTGGAGATCCCTTTATACATGTTTGTGATAGCTCTGACTCCAATATGCTCACCAAATTTACAACAAAATCCGAATTTAATCTGCTTATCCACTTACGTTTGTACGAGGCAGATATTTTAAAAGACGACCGCACAATATCATTAAACTGGACTCTGTTCATTTGGTTATTCAGCAATTTCTCCTTTGCTGCCAAAGCACTGGCCTTTCGCAGTTGTTCTATGGCGCTTCGTAATAACTCCTCTGAATAGACTTCGAATATAGAGTAAATTTTCTTTGCTGTTTTAGGTTCCAACTCTCTATTATAAGAGAGCATTACCGTTAGAATTATACCTTCTTTAAGTGTCGCAAATCCAGGGTCAGAAGTAACGGAGGTTCTGTACATACTGAAACATTTATTTGTAGAAGAAGAAGTTATTGTATACTTCTTATTGAAATCGTCGTAATCTGCCGCGATGCAGGGTACGGATTGTGTGGATATTCCCCTTTTTAATATCTGAGATATGATCCAAACCAACTCCAGCATTAATAGGCGGCCTTCGTTTATATATTTTGTCATATTAGCACAGTGGCGAATTTTTAGTTTTCGTAAAAGATCTTCATATTTTTGTATCAGATGTCGATGGCGCCTTGATTCGTTGATAATGCAATCTTTTCTATGTGAATATTTTGGGTTTGATTCTAGGAGTGTGGCGCGTCTGTGGCAAATCCTTCCAGTCTTCTTGGGATCATTTAGAGATAATAAATGTCGCGCCACAATATTCTTTATTTTTAAGCAACCAGCTTGTGAATTTGGACTCATAATTGTTATAGCTGCTTTACAGATAACTAAGATTTCATCATCCAGGGGCGTCCATTTTATATGAGTATCACTATGTCTGTTCTTTGGCATTTTCTCAGTAGGAGGCGGTGCTTCGACTGGTTTTCTAACCATCTTTTTGTTTGCATGTTTTGTTTGAAGCTTTTTGAATTTCTCCACTTTGGGTGCTTTGGCAGTATGTTTTCTCTTGATCTTTTTGGTTTTCACGAATTTACTGTTTCTTAAATACATAGTGTTCCATAATCGAGGGATATCCATGAATACATTGGAATGGAAACCACAGGGTCCCAGTCCATCACCAAAAATTTCACCCGTATCGAAATTTCCCACTTCAGACTCTTTCCTCACGGGAACAATTGCATGATAACGTTCCCGCTTTTCCGTAACCACATCTGTATTTATACTTGTGCTGTAAACATCGTCCCAGTAATTCTTCACGTCTTCGAAGGTTTTAAAATAATATATTTTTTCAAGGGCCTTTAAATCTGCATTTTTCCTGGGCCAATCTCCTGTCGTATCAATGATTTTCGCGTGGCGATTGACGTAAAACACGTTTTGCTTAGCATTTTGTACATGATTGAGACTGGACAGGAATTGAACTAGACCGAGTTGTGCCAAGACCCTTAGACCATTACGGATAGAATTTTGCATTGATCTTGATTGTATTATGGCTCTGTATAAATCAGCTGGTGCGTCGCGAAGTTTTATTTTCAACAAATCGTCGCTTACTTTTAAATGTGCTATATCAGAGGAACCGACATTGCTTATGTTTCCGAGCGCAAATTCTGTAGTCATTTCTGGCATAATTGTCAAAAGTGATGAAACACCCGCTGGAAAACTATACGCCTCCACCTTTAACGAATTAAAATATACTAGTTGCATTATCAATTCGTGCAATTTCTGTATCTTCATGTACCTAGGATAAGCAAACTGTGACAGTGACCGAGTAGGATTTTCCGACATATAGTTTTTTCCCTTAGATTTTCTGCTTACAACTGATTTGAGACATATATCTTTGTATTTAGCCTTGATCACAGGGCTCGAAGATTTGACGTTAGCTGCGCAGATTAAAATTGAGTATTTTTGTTGGAATCCTGGCCATTTTATTTTCAAAACCTTCAACTGGCCATCGGTGACTAGCTTTTGAACGAATGATTTCAATGCTTTCGTGTCCATGGGCGGTTCTCCTGTTCTTTCGGCTACCAAACTGCTTAATGTTTGGTACCCGCCGACAGCTTGTTTCTCTTGTAAGACATTGAGCAGGCCATTCGCAAAACGCAGTTGTCGTAAACTAAGACTCTTTTTAGAATTCAACAAGGATTCATGATTGAATTTTTGGAGTCCATCTAGAACTTTAACTTCGAGAATTTTATCATCAATGTTTTCTTCATTTGTGTTTTTGTCTTCATCCTCCAGTTTTATTCTCTTTGCTGGTACGCCATCGGTTTCTACGCCTTCATCAGCGTTTGAAGTGGATGGTTCTGTGTTACTGAAATGTTCTAATAATTTATTCTTCTCTTCTGCATACTTAGTATCCATCTCTGCAGTTGCAGCAACTGCAATATATCTGGAATAATTATATCAAACATAAATATTAGATGATCATTGTTATAAATTAGTTGTAAATCTAATTTGCATTACCTTGCAGTACGTTGCCTGCCCTTATCTTCAAGAAATTCTCTTACAATATTTTTAGCCCTAAAGCTACGACAAATAGTTCTACTGGTGTAAAACTCTATACCCAGCAGTTGAGCCATTTCTACTTGGGTCAAACCCTTGAGACCTGCATTTAAGAATAATTCGTAGGCTTGTCTTAGGAGATTTACACCAACTTTGTATTGGCATTCCAATGTAGCCTCATTTATGTCATCATCAGATTGAGAAGACTCATCATCCGAGGGTGTTAGACACATAAACTTTCGTTTTTGCGTATTTGGTGTTTTGTCATGTTTCTTTTTATCTCTGCTAGTCTTTTCCTCGGGTACTTCTTTGTCACTCTAAAAAATTATGGCACAATATTAAGTATTAGTGTATAATAGAGTAAGGACTTAGAATGATAATGAATGTATCATCATAAATTATGAAGTTACGAACCATTAACAACACAATTAACAAGAAATCAATATAAATTCAATAGGATTATTGATACTTTTTATGTGATTAATAACGAAGCTTTGTCATGTTTTGAAATATAATAATAATATTTTGAAGCATAAAAATAAGGAAGAAAAACGAGATGGAATCTAAATTCGCATATTTATCTAATCATCCAAGCAAGGTAATAGTATTTTGGCAAAGGGAGATTTCCCGCCAGGCTAGGCGGTCATGCCTAGGGAGTGTCCATGCTCCGACAGTCTTAGTTCGGAGTTTGTATATACTTATGAAAGCGTGATTCAGAATACACGTGGCGCCATCTCTTGACGAGTAGCGGGAAGTCGCCACAATATCTTCAAAAGGTGTTTTATGTAGTCCTAGTATTCAGATACAAGATTATTAAAAAAATGTAAGACAATATACTCACAAAACGAAATACATTAATAGTTTTCTTAAGTTTCTTACACTCAGGTTGCGTTAAAAATCCTCTTCTCATCAGAATATCACATCTTTCACTGTAGTCAGGTTTACTTAGTAAATGTTCTATGAGCTTATGGAGTTTCCCCACTTTGGGCATAGACAATATCCTTATTTGATGAAACCGTTTCAACCGTAGTAGTAAACTTTTGATTCCTCTACCTACTGTCACTTGAGTCAAACATTGCACCCTGATTAAGTCTAACTTTTGCAGGTGTTTTCTGTTGTAGAATAGTAGTTTGGATTCTTTTATTATCTTTGTCAAGTTTGTTTTCCCGACTGTCATTTGTCCCTGAAGTAAAGAACAATATAATGAGAAATTTAATATCAACATATTCTTAGCAGGTGTATTGATTACTTTTTATTAGAGGCTTAATTAATATCAGGCTCCTTGCAGTGCAGTGTGTAAGGTGTCTTTGGAGTCAAACCATGAATACTTACCACCTTACTACATTCAATGGTTTGGAGATAATTTATTTTTAAATAGAACCATAAACTTTGTATGTTAAAAGACGTTAACTCATCATTCAGATATCTGTCTAGCCTGGAATCGAATCCGGAACCCACAGCGCGTTTGACCAGTCTGGTAACCGATCCGCTACTGGGGTTGTCTAGACTCTGAACATGTGGGCTGCTAGGTTGTGCCTAGCAGCCCAGCCAGAAATGATCTTACTTTTAAAACTACTACATTATAACTATACTAAGTGATGCTTTATTTTATTTATTATTATTGCTTTTATACATATCAGTCAATTACAAAAATATATACAATATTTAATTATACATACTAACATTTTCTCTGCCCTTGCCGACCAACTCCAAAATGCAGTAGTGGACAGGAGAGAGCTGTGAAATCATTGAGAAGGGCATATGTGTAGCGAGGGAGTGCCACCTCTCCTCCACCGAAGCCACCATGATGAATGTATTGCCATATGTCGCGGCAACTTCTTCATAAGTCATTGATTGTATTGTTTCCTTCTTCAACAAGATTCTTGTGTTGTAGTTAGAACAGGAGCCATGTTCATTCTCAACCAGGTGGTATTCGTACGGCCCATCTAGGTAGTCTGGCTGAAATTAAATGAATTGAGAAATTTGAGAAATAGATTATATATTTTACTAGTTTTTAGGGTTGTTAGGGGGTGGGGGGGAAGGAAGGGGGAAGGAAGGTCCTAGGAACATACCCTGTGAAGGGGTGGTTGCGGAAACCCCCCATATTTTTTTATGATTTTTTTAAGGTGGTAGAACCCCATGTAGTTCGACTCCGGCGGCACCACCGCCACACCTATTTCTGCCTTATAACAGCA
>DWPV01003461.1:0-15182 GCA_018251915.1 Urbanus proteus proteus | reverse complement strand
AAACAAAATCCTTGTAAAGAATCTACTTTGAATAAAATATTTTTGATTTTGATTTGAAAGGTCAAACAATATATAAAATTAGATAGATAATTACATTTTGAGTTTGGTTTCAGATGTTCTCATAACGTATCGTCGCTTGGGCAGTCCCACCGGTCAAATCATAAACAGTATGCTCAAAACCTTGATCAATGGTAATTGCGGCCACTTCCCATATACTGCAAACTACCGTAATGTAAAGTCGTTACATAAATTCATAGGTTGAAAGTTATTGTAGAATGTTTGCGGTAAATAGTTAATAGAATTATTTGTGCTATAGTAAATATTGGTAAAACAGTCGTTCACGTAAAACTTCTTAGTTAATGTAGGTATGCATTAGGTATATATTTGATGTATTTATTGATGTATTCTATATTTATAACGTACTACAGTAGGTATGTGACGGTTTATTTGTATTGTTACTTGGAACAATTGACTTAGTTCTTTTTAGGCAGTATTTTATTTTTTATATTTGGGACCAGTTTCAAAAATTTTCTATAATTTATTTCTTCTATATAATAAGATTTGGACAGTATTAAAGGGTATAGTAATGCAATAAGACTCCTGCGCAGGTTTCAACTTAAGAGAGGCATAATTTAGCTTAAAGTTAAATAAAAAACCCAGACATAACTACATGATGACGGTGACTATTTTTGTCTGATGCTCCGTCTGCTTTATGGTTACATATAATAATAAAAAATATATTTTGTGTCGAGTCCGTGAGTCATCGTGTTGAGTTTGAATCATCGTGTTGAGTCTTTGAGCCATTTTGTTGAGTCTTTGAGTCATAGTGTTGATAATGTTTTTATAAATTACAGAAGCGTTCCGATCGCCGATGTTCCGCGGCGGGGCCGACAAGAACGGCTTCTCGGTGGGAGTGTACAATAACTTCAAGGAGGTGTTCGGCAACAGTCCCAACCTGTGGATGGTACCAGTATTCACCAGGTAATGAATTCTATGTTATTTACTTGCATTTTGAATGGGGCAGATCAGCATTCATTCTCATTTTTAACCCAAAAGGTTAAAAATGAGAATGAATGCTGATCTGCTCAGTACCCGTAGTATGTCTTTATTACGTTTGGGTGAAACGTTCCTCGTTTACGTTTGGGCCCTTACATCTACATGCAGCGCTCCTAGCGGACTGTTTTGGTACCAAAATTGTACTATTCCATAGTAACGGGTGCAAACGTAAACCTAGATAATTTCAAGGAAACGTAACAAACTCGTACTAGGGGAACAGTATGCAACATTATTAACACTAAGAGGGTAAAGGGGTCGTTATGGTTATATTGTGATTTTTTATATTTAGGGGGTTAATTTGGATGTTTGCTAAGTCGTATGTCGTTATAAGATATAATCCAAAATGTTAAAATATATGCGTTGAACAACGACATAATCTGGCTTCGTAATATTATCTGCAAAAAGTCCGCAGGATTCGTAAGCGAATTTTTTGGGGTTTGTTTTTGATTTTTGATGTGCCGGAGGATTTAATTTTTTCAAGACATATATCTGTCAGTGATGTGATATGTCTGTTCAACTAATAAGTCATAGTCAGTTGTCATATATTATCAACAACATTAAACTAACAAGCATGCAATATTGAGTATAAGGGGTGATAATAGAAGTCTAAACATAGTAATAAACCTCTTTTTATTAAAAATTAAGCAAATTTTCATCTATTTCAGTTTATGTTAAAATTGCACACAGTTTTGGTTCGGAACTATAAAATATATATATAATTTTGTGTAATTACCCTCTTACATTCAAATATGCACGATTCTTATACAAATACTACTCGTCGTATGGTTACATTAATAATTTCATGGAATGAATCGTAAGATCTACTAAATTGCGTTAAGGGCTTGAGAAACTGGAGGTTTTCCACGGTCTTCAAGGGTGACATCTTCATTTATATTCCTGTCCTTTTTTAACGTTGAGTGGTTTATCCCAGTGTAATGATGCTCAATTGTCACTTGTATAATAACTGATACCCAGAAATCTCACCTAAAATTCTAACCAGAGCAAGAAAGTGATTGTCCTACTAATGGTCATCAGTTGCCTATTCGAAGTAGAACAGGAGTTGAAACGATAAAAAATCTTGAATAGTATTTTTTAAATGAATATTTACTATTACATTAGATGTTAAATTATCGCGCGTAAGGGCTGTTAAAACTGTAATTTGACGTGATCTCTGTAAACTTTTCTCTAAGTGTCTAAATCTAAATGGTCTAACTTATTCGAAACACATAATTATATACATACTTCTGTTCTATTGGTGGTGGGTTATGGATGTTCATGGATTACCGTATCCATTTATAAAATTACATATCAAAATCATAATTTTTTCTAAGCATTATTGGATCTTTTATTAACAGAATAATACACACTAAATGTTCTCGTTTCGACTAAAACAGCAAGGAGTATAAAATTTCCAAGTGCATGTCTTTACGTGTGACATACAAATTTGATGTGTTTGTGTTTTGTCGTTTATATGAAGTGTCGCTAGATTCCTAGATTATGCGGTCTAGTGTGCATGCTCCTTTAGGTGTGTGAAAAAAGAAGTGAATGACCATTTCTAACATCAACTGTGCCTAGTGACGGTTTTTGTGTAAACATTTTTATGTATGACCATTAATTAAAAAAAGTAGACGCGACACTCTTTTGCTTTTCTACTGCCTTTTTGGGTATATATTAAGATTTAATTTGTACTTAAAAAGGCGTATTTTATTTACAAAAAGACTGGCGCATCTACTTTGTTTAATCTTATTATGATTAGATCTGCCATCAATTTTTGACATTCGGGTTTTTGAACTTATTAAATGATTTTTCATATACAATGTAATAAAATTAACCTTAATCTTTGTAGTGTTAATGTTTTATCGTTACAGTCGTAGTGTCATCGTAATTTAGTTGAAAAACTCGGACAGTGTATCAGAATCTTATCAGAGTTTAATATCTGGATAGATGGCAGATCTACACGGTAAAAAATTAAATAAGAATGTTACATCACTAACCCTAGGCATGATTATACAGAATAAATATATTTTGTAATATTTTAATTTAATACCCTTTTACTATATAATTTGAGAAATAATTTAATATAATCATTTCATTTACATCCAGAAACATAATTTATTTGTCATTTACCATGTGCTGTGCATTTTCATATCTCATTTTGCTAATAAATTAAATTATTTATCAATGTAATTAAATTATTATACTTATGTATTTGTTCACGCCTTACACGTATGTAATTATATAAGTATTGTTTTTATAGATCACTGGGTACAGAGTTATTGAATAAGGTTATATTTATGCATAATTTTATATATCGTATATATTATTTATTTATTAGCACAAATGTAAACTGTAACAACACTTGAAAGTAGATAGGTTTCCTTACGTTGCAGGGACGAACTTTTGTTTTAAAGTTTTTTAAACTAAATGAAACGGAATTTTTGTCGGTAAATCTCGGTTCTCGGTAATTAAAATTGGGAAAAATATTATATTTACTCTCAATTTGTGTATAATTTATAACAAAGTAATCTATTTATATTTTTATGTATGCAGTTATATGTCTTCGTTTGAAAAAAGTCAGTCTAATGTATCACCTGGAACAAAAAAATTAAACGAACTCTCAAAGTTTCTTCTTTTTCCTTGTTATTGCGTATTTTTTTCGATTTTTCAATCGCATAACAAAAGTTGGTCCCCCGCAACGCAACGTGACCCTCTCAATTCGTGGTCGTTTTGTCAGCCTCGGGGACGGGTGCGAATTCCCGGTGCGTCGCGAGCACCGCCTCCAAACGTTCACCACGCCACAAGAGACCCATGGCTACGAGTCCATGGGCACCACGCGCTCAAGGTCAGAGCATAGCGACGACGACCCCTTAGCCGACGCTCGACACATACCTTGACGTTGAACGCAATTAAAAAATATAATAATAGCGCCTCTAACGACCAATCACGATCAAGGATTTTCCGCCAATCGCACGCGATTCTCGAATAACGGTGCCTGCTATCGCAAATTGCCAGTAACGTGCCAAATTAACGCTAGGTGGTATTTTGTTTTCTAAATATTTATTTCCTCGCAGCGTATCTTGGTAAATGTTTTGTTTGTTACTACAGTCGGTATAGTAAATTTATTTTGATATTTGTTTACAATCTTGTAATGTATTTGCACGTTGTTTAATTAAAATTTCTAGTTTTAGTTATGTAGAAACAGTAATTAGAATTTTATTTGAGAAATTAATATTATTTAAACCACGATCGTCGTAGTGTACTTTACTCGTAATATAGGTGACGAATTTTGGAGCAATCTTGGTGCCTTTGTCATTAATATAATTATAAAGATATTGGACGGGAAAATAGTATTAGATTTACATTGCTTTAGGACGGAATAGTTGTAAAGATATATGAATAATATTTGTACGTATAATAATACTTCCCAATGCGTTGTGCTCAAGTTATGTGCGGGAGCTCGGCTGACGAGTCTAAATTGAACGTCGATGAAATTATCATGACTTTTGTTCTACAATACATTATTAATGTAATTAATAATTTACATGCGATTTTGCTTTTTAATGCATTTGTTATTTTCGAGCTATATACAACACACAAGACTGATAAGAATAGAATGAGTAATGTTCATATTTTGTAAGTATGTTTTGTGCACAATAAACTGTTTTGTTCTGCTATTTTGTTTCTTTTATTTTATTATTTTAATAGTGCTACATTGCTTCGATCACGAGTATTCACAGCGCAAGTCAGTGCTTAATAAATATATGCTTTTAGATGAAAGGAGTTGCAAATAGATTTTATGATATTAGCAAGCAAATGGATACTCTGAAGGACGTAAAATCTGTTTAAGGAATAGGTCTGTGTGGTGTATAAGCATTTTTGAAGTTGATATTATCAAGAACTCTAAGTATTTTATATATTCAAATATACCATACCACTAAAACGAATTTTGATGAAATATCAAAGCCTAAATCAGTTAAATATGGATATTATAAAAATTTGTAAACTTTAACCAATAAATTGGCTTTAAGAATATCATTGACTTAATTTATAAAAACAAAACAGCTGACTAGCCTCGTTTAAAGCAATCATTTAATAAATTGTTTTAACATTTGTTTTTAAATATTATTTAAGCAATCGTTAATTTTTCGTTTCGGCTTTGTCAACTGAGGCTCTTCTCTTGTCTATTTCTTTTCTCTTTATCTTATTCTGTAGGTGCTTTTGATTTCCTTCAATTCAATGCAAATAATTTTTGTTATTCGAAAAACTAGTATTTTTAATCCCTGAGAGGACTGTTATTATACTTCTAGTGGTATTTAATTGAATTTAATACTACTATCATATTAACTTAGCCATATCAGAGCATTGCAAGTAATAAACTTTGTTTTACTTACCTGGTAAATGGTAAGATTTTAATTCTTTATTCTAAAATTAATCAATTCTTTTGGACCATTGACATACATGATTAACATACATATAGCAATGATACGCAACATTTCATAACATCAAAAAAAAAACAGGAAATGAAAAGCACCTCAAAGCATTGCTTCTCTTTAACGATTTCTTCCAAATTTCTTTTTCTAACTTATGAAAATTGAGGTAAATTTAGCACAACTTGTTGACTTGGTTTTAGCGTGGAGATGGGACACGAATCAGAGAGGTGGCGACTGTGCCCTCGAAGGGGCCGGACCGTTCCGCAAATAGTATAAGGACATTTCATATTAACCTATTACACCGATATTTTTATTAAAATGTATTTAAATAAATCCGTTCAACTAACTACATTGCTTTTCATTCATTGGCGACTTCACCGTATCTGGATATTGTTCAAAATTATGTCATTCACTTCTTTTTACCAAATTGTACGGAATTGTTTCGATTGTCAGTGTTTAGTGTCCTTTTGCATGCTAATTTTGTTAGTGATGCCATCATTAGTGTTTTAGCTAGATGTTAACATTGCGTGCAAGATTTTTATTTTTACTATTATTTAAAAAAATGTAGGTATAGATAGAATATATAATACATAATGGTCTTTTATGTTTGTTGGATGAATTAGAAATTTCAAATAGCATAATTTGTGTTATCATACTTTTATTGTTTTAAAAATGTGATAAAGCGAACTGCACGCTTTGTATGTAGAGGAACCACTTACAGGTTTGAATTGCACACAAAAAGCTACATCGTTGATCTACATTTTGGAAATCATTCGTCATTTACGGTATCATCAGACGATCTGCAATTTTATTTTAATACAAATTTAAAAAAATAAAAACCTTTTTTACAAAATTTTATTTGTAAAACTCTTATCATTCATTAAAATTTAAATAATACAACAAAATTAATTAAAGAATTAGATTATTGGTTACTTACGATTTGGTTTAACGATTGCTAAATATTTTGAAAAAAATATAACAGTAGCTGAATCAAAATTAGCTTTAAAGCTTTAGAAAGTCTAGAAAGTCTATCCCTCAATTGTATCTAACAATTTAAAAACAAATTATGCATTTTTGTGCTAGACTTTAGAATAAGGTTTTTATTGCCTACTTTCCTTATGTGTGAGTGTTTTCGTAGATTTTTTATGGTTTATAGTCAAAATAGTCGTGAAATATTCTAAAAGATGATTGTAGAATATTTGCTTGTCAATTAAACATTTTATTATAACCACAAAAAAATTATGAATGTTTTAGGTGTACCTTACTATTTTCCGAAAATATTGCTTTTCGATATTGTTTAAAACTATTTTGACTGTAACTCCAATCTCTTTCAAAACCACACTGTTTACGATGCAGCTATCTCACAATATGGTTTGAACTGAGCACTGATCTATATTTGATTCTTTTAACGTAATGGTTTGAACCTTAGCACTGATTTTTTTGATTCTTTAACGTAACTCCTATGATGATACGTGGGTGGTGTAGCTTCGGTGACGGCATCGTGTATCCCCTGCCGCGGCAAGACGAAGACACCGAGTCCCTGTTGAGTTCCGAGCGGTGGGAGAGGTGGGGGGAACGCGCTCGACCCTTCGACGAACGTGAGAGCTCCTCTTTCGACGAACTATGAGTGTAGGAACGGCCAATCTCCAACGAGCTTGCGGTTTAGACCGTGGATGTTTTGTTTAGCTGTGAGAAACGATGTTGTATATGTCTAGAGTGATTGAAATATTTACTTCGGCAATTGAATGAGTGATTAAGTTGTCGTTCACGTTCATTATTACAGAATCGATAATCGTGTTATTAATCACTACATTATTACCTATAAGTCAATTTCTAGACATGTATGATATCTTTCTTGTGAGCATGATGCTTCGCGGTAAGCCAGGTCGAGCCAATTTGAAACTGAATAAAAGGGTTTTTAGCAAAAATGCTTCTAGAAAAAATGCAGTTAGTATACGTGATGTAACTCTCCTTTATTCTTTTCCAAAAGAATTGAGTTTGAGTAGATTATTTTTGGTTTGAATTATTAGATTGGCCTGACCTGGCTTATAGAAGCGTGCTATGTTTTTCAATATAAAAAGCTAGAAACATTACGACTACGAATGAGAAAACAATATGTTATTTATGTGTTCCCTCGAGTACAAATAGATATGATAAAGTCTCGACTTAGCAATACTGCAGGCTAGAAGATGCTACATGATCACTCCAAATACATGACGCTAAAATAATTTTACTTATTTGATAAGAAATAATTACCCTTACTTTAATAATGACGTGCTTCCCCTTGCGGCTAAATTGCGAACTCATCTATTTTTAAATGTTTACCCTGTATCCCTATTTTAGTAAAAATCAGACTGCATGAATGATTTATCAGAATTGGTTTACCAATTTTCAATAGAAGGTGCGAAGCAAATGAACAGAGAAGCAGGCGAAATTACATACGGATATATGTTTGGGTGACAATCGAATATGCTTAGACTCATATTAGCTAGCAATTGACAGATATTTGAATATCACAGGCAATTTAATTTGGGTAAAAAGCGAGCTGGATTTTGGACACGTGGCCGTTCGAAATGGTGCCCTGGCGATGGCGCATAATAAGAGAATATTCTAGATGTATGGTGCTGAAGTACTTAAATTATAGAATCGGTTATGAGGCATTTATCTAAGGTTAAAATGAGATAGTCTTCGTGATTATCTATAATCGTATATTGGGTAAGTTGTAGGGAATGAATACGTTTCACATGTTTTGTTTTAATTAGTCATTTAATCTGTACAAAGGATTACGTTACGAAGTCAACTAGGGTACTCAGACACCTAAATGTTACAGTGATTAAATCTTGTTGAAATAAGATGACGAAAATGTTTTAAAACTTATGTTTGAGAGGGATTTTAACCAGAATCTAGTGGGGATCAGCAAACTTATCCCATTTACATAAATATATAGGTACGCAAAAGAGATGTGTATTTGTCAAAACTGTGTATTTGTGAAAACAGCCATTGTGTAAGTGGGTAATAGACAAGCTAAAATAATTTATGGCTAATTAAATCAAAACATGTCGATGAGAATACGTGATGCTTATTGTAAATAATTAGGCACAAACGCCACGAAATTAATTAGACGCTAAAATATGCGTAGATCAAAACAATTGTATAATATTAAGCACTGAAGTTTTGCCTGTGACAAGACGAGAACTTATTGCCTTCATAAGTCTGAGTTGATCATAGATAATACTTTATTTTCCATTGAATAAAACTTTCGGCTTGATTTAATTTTGGATGGTATTTGTTTAAAATGAGCTGTTCAAAAAGCAGATTATAATTTTCAATTTAGACTAATTCTTAGGTTCTGCGATTACAGTAACAGCGAACCAAATACGAGGCGTGAATGTAATAAATTATATCGCTCCCTGTTCGTTTCGCTGTGTATATGACAAAACCTTACCGATAGGTTTGAATTTTAAAATAAAATGTTCCATTTTTTATAGTGTAATAATATAATTACAAAAGCTGTCGTCGAAGTGTATAAGACTGTTTCGAAAGGGTTTAGAATCACGGTGACGGTGGTGTGAGGTACAAACAAGGTAAATTGTCGCTTATCATCTAATTCTACCCATACGTCGTGTAAATATTCAATACTCACGTAAAGTATTTAAAATTTATTTGATATCCTACTTAGTCATCACAATTATGGTCATCACTCACTTATTCTTGGAGATTAAAAAATCAATAAAATTACATTGGCTATTATAGTAATATTATGTTATAGGCAATATCAATAGACATTTCAATACTTATCCGTGGTAGCAAACAGACGCATGTGGGCGTGTATTGGTTTTAATTATGATCCGGGGTTGATAAGAGATGTAATTGGGTGGCAGTGGCCATTTACCATTAATTGTACACTCGTTTGCTAAATCTATATCTACACAAATAAATAAAATAGCAATTTTTTTACTTGATTCATATTAAAGTATACAAGATACCTATAACGAGAATGCAATTATTATTTTTGTCTATCTGTCTGTCTGTTTGGCTGAAGTAATCTTCTAAATGGCTGGACCGTTTTTGACGGGACTTTCACTGGAAGATAGCTGAAGGTCTAAGGCTAGATATGTGGTCTGGTGAAGCCGCGGGTAGCACCTAGTTATCTAATCCTTGCAGTAGGAAAGTGTGTTATTAAATAACTACGTAATTTGTTTTTCGAAATTAATGTCATGATTTGAAGGCTAAATATGTTAAGAAAAGTGAGTGATGCTCCTAAAAAAATTGGAAGATAGTTTAAATTAGGGAATGGACTATTGTTATAATACCATCGGAACGTGGCGGAGTGTTATTTTATGCACTTAAGCAATAATGTTAAATGAAAGTAATAATTAACGACAAACTACATATAGAAAGCGTATGGTATTTCTATACCTGGTACTATCCATTTTTGTATAATGTGAAATTAGATTAAATATTTGGTATATTCAGCAAATGAACTTAATTATGTGATGATTGATTTTGAGTTCATAATAGAGGAAGTAAGACAAATGATTTTTGGTTCTACTTCTACAAAATTTAAATTTGATGTTTTTGTGTAGGTATAATAAAGGTATTTCTTTGTGACGTCATTATATCTAAACGCCTTTATGGATTTTAAAGTATGAGGTATCGTTAGACTGTACTTCATGTCTAGGCCTAGGTACTGGATAAAGCTTGAAAATTATTCAATTTTTCAAAACGATTAATTATGACGCTTTATTTTTTATGCAGTCCACTTTTAAGGTTTTCTGCGTTAAATATTGAAGGTTTTAATACTTCAAGATAATTTTCAATAATATTTCTTTCTAGGAATATTCTAATTCTTATAAATCATATACGCTTGTTCGCGTGGACAAACGGATGGTGCATACGCCGCATTAGACGTAATTAAGTTGTAGGTTAGACATTTATTACGATGTTACTCTCCATATTTTCCTTTCTATACATATTTTAATCTTGTTATTATGAATATTTACAGAAGTAATACGTTTATTTACGATTATATCTTTGACATTCCATGATATTTTATTACATCTAACTTGTTTAAATGAAGAATGTACCTCTGTAGGTACATAATCCAAAATTTCATTTAAATTAAGTTATTATAATAATAATATATCAACATTCCTTACCTCATTAAGGGTACTTTTTCACCAGAGACGTGCGTAGTTGAAGCTAAGCTGATCGCTATTTTTGTAACACGCTCCGTGGACCCAATCCATAATTAATAATTCTCCAAATAAAAATAAAACAGCTTATTCAACACATAGAGCTAAGTTATAAAAATGCAGCAATCCTATAAGACGTTAGACCTTGTACATCTCTGATGGAAATGCCCCCTAAACGTTTAAGCCATTGTAAGCTTGTCGTGCTAAATATAACAAGTTATAGCATTTTAAAGCTATGACACAGCGTTTATGAATAAGGGGATTAATGTATTATTTACAAGGTATTATCCCTATTAGAATTGTATGATGATTTGTGTATTATTATATTATATTCAACAGAGATTTAAATCGTAGATGCGCCCTTTTCATACTTCAGAAACTCGAAAGGGTGGTTGCCATTTAAACAGCTATTTTTGCACAACCCGCCGGCTGACGAACGCAGTGCACGTTGATTACACTTCTTTAATTTTGACAATTAAAGTCATTAAATCTATAAAATATGCCCTCCTGTGCCTTTAAAAAATTCTAATAAATCAAAAATCTTAAAAAATGTAGAGGAAAATCATTTCATGCGTTAATATTGATTGATGAATTAATTTCATAATACACAATATTATTTCAAAACAACTCCTTTATAAATTCGCGTTTGGCACGCTTCCGTGTGACAGAGATCGAACTATTACAATTACGTAATACAAGAGCGAGATAACTATCACGATGCTATTTTTTCATGTGTAAACTGCTTACGTCACGCACACATATACAAAACGCAAACCGTTTTTAAATGCGTAGGGCGCATCCATAATTTAAATCTCTGATATTCATATTTTACTATCTACATCCCTTATTTACTAACAAGCATATAAAAAGTACAAATGCTTGATTATATTTAGCAATTACTTAGGAGTCATTAATATTATTCTTCTTACAATTTTATTCGCAATATAAGATATTTTAATGTATTTATTCATTCTTTCTTTGAGTGTGATAAATTTCACTGAAGTGGTATATTAAAAATGTGTTCGATCTCAATAAATACGTTTTTAGGTATTTCCTTAACAGTTTTTTCGTTTATTTAATCTTACCTCTAAATGTATATCTGTAACTCCGTTCCAGTTTTTATAGTTTGAAAAATATTTGTAAAATAAAAGGTGTACCAGAATCTAATTGCAGCAAAAATGTTATTTTTTCGATATCCTTATGTCTAAATTTCGAAGATATATTGAAATCTTTCATTACGAAATCATCCCCTTGTTATTTGTTGTATTCATTTTCATTTTTAAACTAAATTGGCTAATTTATCATTAGCACTAACTTTTAATAAATTATTTGTAGTATGCATGACACAAAAAATAACATGAGCTTTGAAATAATCTACTATTGATTAATGTTTAATTAATTTTCCCTGGTGTTGCTTACCTGTAATTTTAATTTCCCCTTTTGCCATTAAATTCTGGTACACTTTTATAAATAAAGTTGATATTGGAATAAGTTGAATTAATATCGTAAACATTATCCTAGTCAATCATTGTTACAAATATTATTTACAATACATTTACTATTTAAGCATTTATTAGAAAAATAGTGTTTGTGGAAATTTAACTTTACAACGATTACTGCGTTTATGGTTTCTTTTATCTTTTTATTCTTAGTTTATTTCTTTTGTTATCTGTATATTGACAAAATTAAGATTAAAAAGTTCGGACCTTGCCTTAAACATTTTAAATTTACTAAAAATTCTATATTATGTTAGTTTTCAATCAAAATTTATATCTAGGCTATTAATATTTGGATCAGTGTATAAAAGTAGATCATGATTTGAATATATGTTGTAAACTGCATTGACAGGGTTATTTTTTGTTATAATTTTTATTTTTATATCCCATTAAATATAAATAGTATAAGGGACTTCAAAGTTCGCGTGTGTTAAATAGGAAGTGTTAGTGTTAATTGGTACTGACGGTTTTGTAATTTGCGTATAAGAATGAGAATGAAATAAATATAAAGAAAAAAAATTTTTTTTTGTTTACTACCATTGTCTTGCTAGTCTCCTAGTCTTCATTTTACAGGTTAATATAATTATATTATAATTATTAAATATTTAATATGTTTAAAAAGCGAAGAAGAAATCGATGGCTTCTAAGTAAACTATCTTATGTCTAAAAAGTCAATTTTACAGAAGAGTAGTTTAAAGATATTTTCAAACTATTAATAAATTGATTTTTATTTTTACATATAAGGCAAATAGAACAAAAAACATTGTTTAGGGTAAAAATATATATATATTGAAAATGAAATGAAAACTGCTTTCCTGTAATATTGACTTTTTAGACATACCTAAGTTTACTTAGGAGCCATCGCAATTATATATAGTTCAGCCCATCATCGTAATATATAGAAAACTCAGGGTTATTAAGACAGTTAAAAAATATGTTCCTAAAAATATTTTATTCAAAATTGGTGGGTACATTAATTTGGTTGGTATCATTAACAATTCACAGTTAACGCAACAACATTCCTCTTATTAAGAGAATGTAATTATAACAATGAATTTTATTCAAAGATAACACTAACATGAGTTTTAACGAACAATCACAAAGCAAATATGAAATTTCAACAAATATCATAAAGATGAATATAAAGGAAAGATAATCATTTATACCGTAGTAAAAAGCAATAGCAGATCTCAAATATTATTACTTATTATGATAAAACAATATCACTACAATCATTTCCTCTTTTAATGGAACCCAAGAAATTGAGTTTCAATACTTTTTCGGATTAACAAAAAGGCCTACAATAAAAAGTAATCAAAAATCACTGAAAATATAACGGGCAGATCTATTGTAATACTAGGATTAAACACATTAACTGCTGCCTAAAATAAGAGTACAGGACTTAATTCTAAGATAAATCTAATTTCCTTCCAAACGTTTAGAAATATATGTCATTCTTTTGTAAGATTCAATAAGGAGCATATCCAGGAAGGATCACTTAACTATTATTTGGGAGCCGATTAAATCTTGGACATATATGTTATGAATCTTACACAGCTTGGTTGATTCAGTAAATTAGAATGTCAGCCAAAGTAATTTGAAAATAAAATTATCATATATCGATTTCAATAAAAGCAAGGTATAAGCAGTTTGATCCAGAGTTGAATCAGAGTATCAATTATTTCATTTATCAAATCGAATAAAAGCGAGGTATCATGAAAAATAGGATAACTGAAATTAAGGTAACAAATTGAAAATGTATTATATACCAAATCGTTTATAACTTGATCAAATCAAATACTAAGTCCCGCTAACAATAATCTTAAGTTCTTAGCATTATTCATCTTATCCCTGACCCTAGCCAATCCCAGTCAGACGTGATCTTACGTGGCACGCCGGATAATCGCGCTGTGTTGAACCCGAACGACTTGGTACACACCGAGGGATAACTTGTATAGTATAGGTATGTTAGTCTTGTGACGTTATTGTCGCAACAACGTCAAGTTTTATATATACGTACAATTATTATTATTGTAAATAAATGTAATCAATCTTGTAATCATACCATGGTTGATTGTAGAAAAAAGGTGAGTCAGTGAATCGTTTATTAGAAATATAAAGGTTTACTTGAAATAATAATAATCATTTATCGATTCCAGTGAAAGCGAGGTATCATGAGATTCATAAGGAAAAGGATAAGTGAAATTTAAGTAAAAAAAATGAATACCTCAGCCCAAATTGCTTATCCGATCCAGATCAAATACTGAGGCCTGCAAGCAACAATCTCAGGTCCTTAGCATCATTCATCTTAAGTATATCTCTGAAGGCCCGGACCGCTGTGGCCTCCCTCTCAATCCCTTGCGCCACGGTCCTAGCCCTCCGTGTGACGTCACGCGGTACCCCGGCTAACCGTGCTGCATTGAACCCGTAAGACTTGGGACACGCTCCGGGGGATAGTTTGTAGAGGAATGTTATCGTCTCTTCGGGTATTGTATCCGAGTCTGCTGTCGCTTCGTCGGTTTCTACCATGCATGCCTGGTTGAAGAGAAAATGGAATTTTATAGCAACTATATAATTTACATGTACAAAATTAAACACGAAATATCTTAAATTACTTGAACAAAACTAGACACATAAAATATCATAACTAAATTTAAGAGATGGTAGATTTTTTTGATTCAACTATGACAGAATACTGTCTGTCTAAGTTAGTGGTAACAACCGTACTGTTTCAGTTGGAGAAGCCAGAACCAGACAATAATGTGAAGAATTTAAATGTCATGGAAACTTATTTATTTAGGCTTAATTTCAGGACAGGGTCGATACCTTTTGGTTTAAATATTAAATACATTTTAGTTCTAGTATTCTCAGACTCCCTCTTCACTCGTATATCTTTCCACCTCTCTCAAAAACCATATTAATATAAAAAGACATCCTCTTCACTCGTATATCTTTCCACCTCCCTCAAAAACCATATTAATATAAAAAGACATCCTCTTCACTCG
>DWPV01003460.1:0-15185 GCA_018251915.1 Urbanus proteus proteus | reverse complement strand
TCCAAATGGTTCCTGTAAATATACACACGTGCGGTTCCAAACATTGGCTTTGAAACACGACCGTGTTTCTAGATAATAATAATATAGTTGTAATAAATAATTAATTATTTATTTATAAATTGTAAAACAAACACTGAAATTAATTAAATATATTCAAAATTAGATATATTGAACAACAACTAATTACTATCGATGAATCCAAGAAAAAAAATACAAATATACTAAAAATAGATTTTAATAACTTATTTAAAATAACAAGCACATAATTAATTCATATATTAATATGCATCAATACAGACTTATCGGTCGTCTAACTAGTTGCGACTTGCGACAGCGCGGCCTCAAAACTCATGGGACGCAACAGAGTCACGCTCATAGCAAATGTTATTGTAATTTGCGCGTTCGTTGCAGTTAGATAATACAAGTCAAACCTTTTAGCAGGTGACTTTGTTGTAAATTGCATGCAGGGTAATAAAATTTGTTACCACGAATTTTACCGTTTGGGAAATTGAGTTACTTATTATAGTTCTTTAAACTCTACAATACTCTACATTATGACAGACGTCTAATGTAGGTTGTTTCTATAGAATTCAGAAATAAACTAGAGACAGGTAATAAAATTAATATAAATTCCATATTTACCTACCTTCTATTTATTCCAAATTTGCAATAAGTACACTGTATATGTACGAAAAAAGGTAGGTACTTCAAGTAATCTACCGATCATACCTACATACCTACAACATTAAGAATAACATCGAGGAACTAATTTGATTAGTCTCAATCGAACATCACATTAGATTCTTTATTGTCTCAAATTCGTTTGTAATTTGGCAGCTGATTGTGGCACATATGTATAATATGGACAAGCTACTACATCACTGTCTATTTCAGTACGACTTCGCACAAAAAATATAGATCCGTATCACCAAGCGACCGCACGTATAAAATACTATTGTGCCGATCGTACCGCAAAATCTATTTTTATAAACTAACTCAAACTCCTGTTAGAATCGAAAAACATGCATGTACTCCCTAAGATGAAAAAAATTAAACAAAAAATTGTGTGTAATACTGTTGGCGTGTATATAAATAAATAATAAATAAAAGATGAAAAGTAACCTTAAAGTGGCAATAAAATTTGAAAAATAAGTAAGTGGACTTTTTCAGATAATGTGCACTCTTCATAGAAAGAGCTCTTTTTTTAACTCAAACCTGCCTGTCAGCTAAGTAAAAGTACGCAACTCTACATAATGTACAGTGCGTATAGCAGAGAGTAGTGTCTATATAAGTACGGTATACATTAAACTGATTAAACCATGAAAAAAAGAGATTTTCTTTTCTGTGCATTATACGACAATACAAAATAAATATTATCATTATTTACTACCATTAAAATAAGTTGTCTAATTCTTATATGGAGATGTTTTCTATATGGAGATATTTTGTATATCTCTGCAATAAAATACAAAAAGAAATAATTAAACTTTCTTAGTGGACATAATATGCGAGAATAAATATTTCTTTAATGTTTATCATCCATAGTACTTGTACGTACGTATCCGTGAACAACCTTGGTTTTTTACTTTGAAGTTCCAATAAGAGTAGTACAATCATGATTCATGAAGTTACAGCATCATTCGTCATGATACTATACTTACTAAGAAATAGTAATGACGTAACTTCAGAACGGACAATATTAGTAATTCATTAGTAAAAATACGTCATTAAGCAAGTACTAAGTGGTAAAAATTATTAAAACGATACGAACGTCCGGTAGACTAGCCCTAGCTCCATTTAATTAAAGTATTTGCAATTCCATTTAAATTACACATTTTTCTAGACAACTTCTACCTACGACAGTTTCATTATAAACGAAATACTAATGTAATAGCATCTCGGTAATTAATCAATGTCGTTTAAAATTAAGTTATAATTAATCTACTCTGCTTCATTTTAAGTAAAATATAAATAGCTTATCAGATTAGTAGCGTCCATGAGTCACCATCATTAAATAAAATAATTATTTAGTATTTTAACCTAAATACATACATATATTGAACTTTTATTAATTTGCAATTTTGCACCACTGATGATCTCGGTCTCCTCTCTGCATGAGATGAATATGGGCAATACTTCTCAGGTTAAATTGGAACTGTTAAACCATATTTTATTTATGGATAAATAATAAACTATCCAAAATTAACCCAATGTCATGTCATGTTAGGTATCTATGTATAAATATTTACGTTACTTACCTACCTCAAATCCGACAAAAGTTGCACGAAACTTCATTTTAAAACAAAAGGTCAAGAAAGGTTAAGGTAACGCGCGCATTGATCGCATAGTAAAATACTACGAGCTTTTGGTTGGTAACTCACACGAAATTACTTGTACCTGCTACTGATTTGTCCACAAATATTTTTTTTCCCATTTTCTTCAAAGTTTCATAGATGTTTCCATGTAAAAGCATTTGTGTACGGGTGGCAGTTTCCAGCGGGTTTCCTTGTTTGAACGCTGACTTAAAACAAGTGTTCAAGGCCCATTTCATCCTATTTAATGTACCCGAATTAGTTACCTACTTATTACTATATTGTACTTATAGAGACAGCGATCGATCATATTTTCGATAATATTGTTTTAATTACTTCTCCTGACTGTTCGGGTATTCCCGCAAATCACTCAATAAGTTAGAAGATTATATCTGTATAACTTCCGTCGTATCTTCGTGGTACGTACAATGCATTCGTTATCGTACAGTATAATTTTGGACAATGACAAAATCATATAAATTACTACCACAGCAGGAAATATTTTATTGTTTACAGAACAACTAAAATATATGCATTTTAATTAAATTGATAAGCATTTAATATTAAGCATTTATAATAATAACCTAAACAAATAAGTAAAATTGAAGTTTGTGATTTCAAAATAACAATTTTTTACTTAATTGGTACTCACGATACGTTTTGTTAATTATGCCAGGAATATTATAATTAATTAACGAATTAAATATTAAAACCTTCTTTGTGCATTACCTTTAACATTTTTAAAAATAAATTAGTGAAATTTGTCAAGCCCACAGAAGCCGTTCCCGAGTTTTCCGCTTAGCAAAACATTAAGCTTTTCATTTTTATTTATATAGATATATTATGTACCTACACTTAAGTGATATAAAAATAATACTCACTTTGAAGATACTCTTATTTGTCACTCTTATACTCTGATTTTTGACTCCATTTTCAGTAGGATGAAAAAATTGAAAATTAGGTACTTAATATATTTGAAACGCCAAACTTACTAACATCGTGTAAATCAGTTAACTTTATTAACATAATATCTAGACATTATTACATTATTAATTGAATATGTTTCACTTACGTAGTGAAATTATGACTGCTAGCTTGTCTTAACTGAAAGAGGGTGATAGAGCATATTGGTACCTACATTTTTAACCAAAATTATGAAAAATAAAATAAAGTAGATACGTTATTTTATAATTTATTTCTTTTTATTTATTTAAAATAATGAGTAATGGAATGGAATAATAACAATGGAATCTGAAGTAGATAAGTTATCCGGATAAGATAGAAAAAGGTCGATAAACGACTTTATTCTTACAAATATAAGTGATTCATTATTATGAATATTGACAATAACACCTTATTCATGTAGAATAGGTAGGTAGATGTCTACTCAGACTACCTATATGAAAAGAAAATTATATGTTTTTATTTTGTAGAGGCCTACGAAATTCCCTGCGAATCATAATACCGCCGCATCGGAAGATAGATATTTTTTCATGTACCTACCTATAACATTTAATTTCATCAATAAATGTTATAAGTACTTTTGCTTTTTTACCAACTATTCTATACCATACGAGATGCACCCCGCCGTTTCACCCGCGGTAAAGTAAAAAGGTATAAATATTTGAACAAAATGATACCCAGGGCTCCCGCGATAGTACGCACGAGCGTGTGGAGCGCGCGCTGTTGGATTTTTCGAAAATAGCCTATAAAGTAGCCTATGTTACGCCTTGGACGTTTAGCTACCTGCCAGTAAAAATACCATTAAAATCAGTCCAGCCGATTAGAAGATTACCTCAGCCAAACAGACAGACAGACAAAAAAAATAATTGCAATTTTGTTATAGGTATCGTGTATACTTTCACATGCATTGAATAAAAAGTTGTTATTTTAAAATCACAAACACATCCTTCACATTTATTTATTTGTATAGATTATTTTTATCACCAAGAAGAAAATACGACTAAGTATTCAATGCATAAATATTTAAATACTAGCTGAACGCCGCGGTTTCACCCGCGTTTAAAAAGTAAAAAATAATTCATATTTAAACATAAATGTCATCCCGCTTTCCCGCGACGGCGCGCGCTGATAAATTTTTCGAACATTAAAGTAGCCTATGTTACGCCTTAGGCCTTCAGCTATCTTCCAGTGAAAGTCCCGTCAAAATCGGTCCAGCCGTTTAGAAGATTAGCTCAGCCAAACAGACAGACAGACAGACAGACAAAAATTTTTTTAATTGCATTTTCGTTATAGGTATCGTGTATACTTTCATATGCATTAAGTAAAAAAATGTTATTTTGAAATCACAAACAGACACTGCAATTTTATTTATTTGTATAGATATGTATAGATATAAATAGTAGGATTGCATCAATAACCAAAAGTGCATTTCTGAGTGCCTACGTAATAAATGCAAGGATAAGACTAGCGACGGGAGGCAAATGATGATATCAGCGTTCAATGTCGTAGCAAAGCCGGCGTAGGCGAGGTGATCATGCCTAATTTGAACTTATAAACCCACAAAAAATATTAAGTAACTACTACTGCGAATATTAATATTATATCTGTGTTTCACTCTCGCTTAATTATACTAAGGCTAATGTTAATATCGAAAGTAGATAGTAAACGTTAATGTAGTCTACTGATGTGCCTCCTATCAGTCTCTACTGAGGCTACTATCAAAATCCCTATCTCAAACTGATGACAGGCGCTTTACTGATGACTAATTTTAAGTTTCGTAGGTATCATGACTAAATACGTCAGCTGTACCACACCCTTCAAACCAGAACACATAGTGCCGTTGCAAGTAAACCAGGTAGAGTTTAACTCCACGATACTAATAACATACGAACTCACGTCTCAAAATTACAAGTTTTCATCGCAATAAGGTTAGAATATAATGTCCTGAAAAATTATATTTTGTTTCACCAAATATTCACTCATTTTTTTGTAATCTGCCCGTTTTTAGGAAGGATATCAACTAACGAACCAGGTAGGTACCTACCTACGAAAATATCGATTGACTGATAGTAATAAATGTTTGCTCATTCAAGGCCACGATTCGTTTTGCTTCTTTAATATTATTATTTTAGTGCATTAATTTATTTGACCTTCAAGACCACATTCCATAAGTAGTAGAATTTAATATGATAACCGACCAAGTTAAACTCGCATTGTGAACGAACATTATGTTAACGTACCTTATAGATATAATGTCGATCAAATAGTTAACAAGCTGTTTGCGAAATCCGTGATCATTAAAGCTAACGAGACAATACATAATAACGCCTTAATTCTAGCACCTTCGGTGTGAACTGAATTGCTGAATAGCCTTAGAAACATTCCGAATAAGGCTAGTGTTGTAAGGTAGTTAATATTGCTACGGGGGAGTCAGTTGCGCCTCCGCATAAAATATTATATGCCTTTACTTCCTCGACAAGGTGCCGCCTCTAACCGGAGACTCTCCACAAACACCTACTGACCTCCATGCCATCAAAAAGCTTTCTCAGCAACTACATGCAACTCATGTGACCTCGATAACTTAAATGCATAAACATACTCAAGACTGGTACACATGAAACTATAGATCTGAGTACTTACTAAAGGTTTACACAACCTATGTAGGTAACAGAAGACGTAATACGTAACAAAATACGGTACTAAATGGGTACACGTATCGTTATAATGAATACAAGCAAATAATGGCTTTTACATTTAAATAATAATACAAGAACAGTCTACCCATAGAAAAAGAAGCGCTATTTAATTTAATAACTCGGACATAATCATCACCAGCGCTTAAATTAACAAAATTAGCACTGCCCGTCTAAACAATAATGTTGTGTTTACTCACCAATTGTACAATTTTGAGTATGCCAGGCGGCGTTTTGAAATATTCTACGTTGATTTTAATCCAGTCCAGCGCTCCGCCCTGTTGCTGCGGGGGCGCCTGCTGCTGCGTGGGTTTGTTGTGATCCACGGTCACGACCGTCTCGGGAGCCATCATCCTCTAATTTAATCCTTTATTATAGTCAAATAATCGTTTCGAAAGTAATGCACGAGCACCAACACTTATAACTTCAGTACACTAAAGACGCGTGATACATTTTTGGCCGGCGGCAGCGAGCGTAGTTCGGTTCGTACGACGCACAACTGAAGAATGGCGGGGAAACAGAATGAGTGGCGACCGTCGCTCGACCGTTCGACGCGCTAAGACCGCGCGACCAGTGACGGCACCACCTCGTTAGTCCGATGATGAAACGTTATATTATTATATAAACAGAAACTAATTCATCCTTTTCAATCATTCTTAATACCAGACTATTACTCGAAACTTATTAAAGTAACAAGTTGGATATCTGTCATATTCCGTCGTAATTCCACTCTGTGGTAGGTACTTCATGTTATCACTGTCCCTTTCTCACATCCACCATCACATACTAACAAATCTAGTTTAACTGAGTACCTAATACTAATATTCTCACCACCAGGGACATTGACAGGTTATTACCGACCAAAGGACATGGACATTGTTGAATTAATGATCAAAATTATAGAATTAATGATCTTCTTCTAACAAGACTCATTTTTTTTCCAATGTCCTAATTGAAGACGAAGGAAGTTTTCAAATCCATTGGTGAAAAGACTACAAAAGGTCCATTATCTTTCAAGTTTCCTCCTAAACGTACGTATCCATTTATCTTCAGCCGTTTAAGTCCACTAATTAACGTAGGCCTTTCCCAAGGCGCACCACTGAGCCCGATACTCGCGCTATAGGTATATAAATAAAGATCAAGTGAGTATTCTCAATTACTTTCTATTGCGTACTTATACTTATATTAAATACTTCAAAATAATTTAAAAAAAACGTTTTGTGAAATTTATGAGAGACTGATAGCACTCATTTCAAAGCCCTCGGAATCTAGGACTCCAGATAAAATTTATTTTAAGTGCTTGCTAGTAATAATACCTACACATCTCAGGTTCTTAAAAGTATCTTGCCATTTTACATTTTTATCATCTTATCTTATGATTATATTTGATAAGAAACGCTTGGTACCCATCAAATAATAGAGAAATGCAATACTTAACATAATAGTAATAGGCATCAAAATTTAAAATCAGGCCAGCCATTCTCAGCTAGTACATACTACACAGTGCTTGTTCTCAAAGAGCTAATGCCTGATGGATGGATTGTGCCATTGATCATGCGCCTACGGCTAGTGTTAACATTTGCATTTGATCTGTGGATCACCCAATAGCTATTTATCTAGCAATTAAAATATGGTTTTCTTCTATAGGTATACAATTAGCAAAAGAGCATGCGTCCACCAGATGGCGACTGCCCATGAACACCTTTGATCAAGCTCCTTTGAGAAAGATCCGTTTTATTTGAGTTTGGTAATAAATGCATTGCTATCACTGAGGACTAAATTAGAAAGATTCGGATAAGAATGTTTCCCTTACTTACAGGGTGGACCTTGAAACCCGAACACAGCAACTATTAACACTGCTTTTATAAACCTGACGTGTGACTGTGGTACCGGTGTTGAATCACGCGGGGTACCTACCCTTTGACCTTGCGTACCTATTCTTTAATCCTAATTCATCTTAATATTTATTATTCTTTAAATATGAAAGTATGAACGGAGAGTTATATAGATATTATATTTTATGATGTTATAAAAGAAAGTGAAACTACTATTATTGCGTAACTGAATTAAGTAACGTGAACAACCGCAAATAGATACCTCGTATTATTATTCTCGATACTTCTAGGACACTTTGCCCTTGCTGAAACGTGAATCTTTGCGGTTTTTATAACATTGTCATTATAATATTTACGTTGTGTATAAGTAACCTGATAATGATAAACATTTATTGATTACTACTGTGTAAATCATCATTTTAATAGCAACCTAATTGGATTTATTTATAAATGTTTTACAATGTTTCTTATCATAAATTCAAGCACATAGGTGATCCAAGTAAATCATGCAGGCATTGTAGGTGTTTACCTTTATTTATTTTTTATTTATTTAGGTGACCAAAATTTTGGTAACTACACCTTTTCGTGTTCCGGTTAGCAGTAGATACGACGGGACGAGGAATTATTAAAACGTTGCACCAGTTATCTGATCTTATGGTCATAATGCAGGTCCTCGTACTTCGTTAGATAATATAATTAAAAACGTTATTACTGAAAACACAATACATGCTGATTAACAGAGTACATTTGGAATCCACGAGACTGTTAGAAAAACGTCTTCATTATTACAAAAAAATGAAGCAAGCAGACGTGTATGACCAATTATTACCTCCTAACAAGGTATAAAACATTATGCCGTAGCAGATGAACCTTATAATGTCTGCCTTTTATTACCAGTGTTAAACACTGCTGTATCCAGAACGCAGAGCAACACAGACAAAGTGCTCTACAAAAATTCCAAATTGGTTCTCAAGAATAGCAAGGCATCTATGGCCGACTTTTGGTAAGACATCATTTAACACTTCGAATTGGATTGACAGGTTTTTCTTTTGTAGTTTGGTATGTACTTCTACTAAAACCGTTGCACATAATTAGGGTAACTCATAAAAAAATATTTTAAGCGCCATCTGTAAGCGTATTCAAAACTACATTGGTCATAGACATAGATTTCATTTCTGGTTACATTACTTGCAAAGTTGCCACAAGATGGCGCTGTTAATGAATATATTAATGTGGCACGATTACACATTTATTTAAATAGGTAATTTTACGTTACGTTCTTAGAAAAACAGACGTTCCCTATAATATTGTAATAATATTCGTGCACATTAAATTATCTTAAAAGCTCTTCTATCGCGGATGTAGCTTTGTGGGCATAATGGGCATGCCCACAACCCAAATTTCTACGCGTTTTTTTCTGGGGTACAAGTTTTTGGGGGCTAATTTTAGAGGGATATAATGCATAGCTACATGACGACTTTTTTTAGTTGTCTAATCTTCTATATTCGGGTTGCTGTGCCCACAAATTTGCTGCGTCTTTGAGAATATATAACTTGATTATGATGAAACTATTCCTCCAAGTTTAAATGCATATTTTTTAGCATCAAGTGTAATCTTTTATTATGTAAGTAGCAAACATATGCACCCCAACAGACCACTGCCACTGTCATCTATGAGCATCTGTAATCAACCTCAGATATGATCATGAGGATAACATGCTTTGCTACTCCCGAAGACTAATTTGGAACACTAAATGAGTAAGCCAGAACACAGCAGCACTTCGAGACAAAAACAGCTGTGGCAGTGAAGCCACTGAAGTCTTACCACAAAGATTTCTACCCTACATCAGTAGAATAATATATCTACCAACCACCTTCAAATTCATTAAAGTTATTCTTTATTCATCTCTTGAGACTATTTTGTAGACATTCTTAGAAAATATTCTTTGGAAGGTGGTAGGACTATTTGTTGCTAGACTCCAGAGGCACCACCGCCACACCTCCGCTACGCTACCTATCTACCTAACTCTTCAATATAACAGCAGTGTTCAGTTCAGTAAAAACATAAAAAGAAATCAACCATCAAACTATTAAAAATTCCAAATCAACATTGTCACATAGCACATAATACTTGTTTATCCACTGTTTTAAACAGTCATAATTTATTAAGTATGATTTAATATGTATAACTATTTTAGAAAACCAATTGGTATAATCCCTAAATCATATACATATCTGCAGAGGAAACAAATAAAACAAAGAGTAAGCTTTCATTTTTATTAACTTAGAAAAAGAAGCCTAGGATTTTTCCTCCAAGGTGTTTCCTTCTGGCTTCTTCATGGTCCATGATACCACCACTTGTGGTGAGGACAAGGTATCTGAAATAAGAAAAATTGAATTTAAAAGATTTGTATATTTCTAAAATTTATGTAAAACGAAAGAATTATGGATTAAATTGAAATTGAAATATTGTAATAATCCAATAGATGTAAAGTCTATTAGTACTAAATCAATATTCAAATAGGCTCAAATTTTTTTTTTAATGCATCATGTTGCTTTAGTGTCCGACCAAAGGTGTTTGTGGCCAAAGCCAAGTCGATTATTTCACTATCATCATAACCTTCGCCCTAATCCGAAGGTTTAAAAACTCTCAGAAATTTAATTCTAGAAGGGTTGCAAATAAATAATATAAATATTTGCACAACTTTTACACTTAAGGTTAATATTTGCAACTACGTGCAGTACAACTGAGTATTTATGTACCTGATCCCTCAAGATTTTTGACATCCCCGCCATGACCTCAAACATTTCTAATATTTCGTTCAATTTAGACACTTGTTAGAGTTGTTAGTAACCAAAACTGAAGGCGGGTTTTTTGGCCAAACCGAAACGAGTCAGCACAATGCAATCATTGTTATGCAAAGTAGATGCATAACTATTATTAATTATTAATAAAAATAAGTAGATCGTGAATCAGGATATATTGGAATAATATGTAAGAATTTGCACTTGGTGCAAAAATTACACACTATTCCAACTTTCCAATTTCTGTATTTTTACCGCACAACAGTATAATTAACATCCCAGTTATTTGTCATTATCGTGACGCTAAGAGAACTTGCAAACATTAGAAACTTTTATTTTCAGTATAATTTTAGCAAAGTTTAAAAAAACTTTGGTTTTAATTAATTTTAAGATACATGTTTTGATGCATAAAAATATAATATTAAGGGCATCCGGCTAACCGGATAATGCATAGGAGCCCTAAGGATATAGATGTTAAGGTTAATTACAATACAATAAATTAAACAAAGGGTAAAATTATGACAATAATAAAATATATGAAAACGAAGTGTTACAAACATTTTCCTACATGATCTGTATTAGATAAATTGAATTACAAAATATGTTTACAACAGCACTAACAATGTTACCAATCGAGCAACATCTGTCTGTACCACTGTGTTTACTTTAGCACAACATATCAGATGACAACCAACAAGAACTATTGGCGATTCGCGGTAGTTGTGCGAATTAATATATCATACCATAATATTTACAATAAGCCCAAATAATTGTTTGATTAACTTTTAACACAGTGCCAAAACCTATTGAATGAAGAAAGTCCATCAAATTGTATGCAATTCCCATAAATTGTGTTAAATGATGGTTGTATTAAAGTAGGATTGAAAAGAAAGTGCAAATTAAGTTTTCCGAGTATTTAAACTTACATTATTGTAATTATATAACTTTGCTCTTGATAAACAAAATTTGTTAATAAATGATTTAAATATTAAATCAAAAGCACCACAGCTTGTTTATCCCAGCAAGTAATGTTTATACTAACTTAATGTAAATTTATCACTTCCTTAGCCCTTCAAGGGTCGACAATTAAATCTTAAATAAGTCTAAAATACTAAGAGATTTTATATTACAACAAGTGAAACAGAGTAAATGATGAAATCATGTTATATTTGTTAATTACCGGGCAGTGATGGTTTTATTTGGTTGTGTTACTAGTTTTTTTTTTTTGGTGGAATTACAAAACACTTAACACAATATAATCAAAATTGGAAAATATATAAATAGATAAATATAAGAAATATACAAAATTGGTACAACAATGTTTTCTCAAATTCACCTTAAAGTTTAAAGTAAGGAATAAAATAGATACTGTTAATATTACAATTTCGTTCTTAAACTCACCCAAATTGTCGAGATGGTAACAGGTTAGTCCACCTCTCGATATCATTGATTGGAACATCGAAGCGAGGTGATATTACTCCACATTTGTTCAGTCTGCCTGTGAGGTTGACGACAATTTTGCCAGCTCTGTGGTCGTCTACTATTTCGAATTCACCAATATAACCGTGCTTCATCATCACTGTTAGAAACTTGACGATAACTTTGGAGCACGGCCGAATGAGCACTTGCCGTTTGCCCCGCTTTTCAGCATTGTGAATTGATTTCAGAGCATCACTCAATACGTTCATACGCACCATGGCTGAAATAAATTTATAATATTGGTAAGAGATGTTCACATCGCACGAGAGGTTGTCAAAACATTACAACAAGAAAGGTTATTATTCACTATATCACTGAAAAATTCATAATTGACACAAAATAAAATCGGCAACTGAGTACACAATAACTACGATCACCAAAAATACTATTTCTTTCTATAATTCATGAGTAAAAACAAAGATTACCTAGGATTTAAAACCCGCCTCAACGATCCAGAATGACAGGTTAACCCAAAAGAGAAAGACAGGCAAAAGAGCATTCATTCAGCAATCTGACATTTGTATTGATGTGTGATGGTTGGCCATTCTAATTTCAGTACATTCAATAAACGAAAAAAATTAGTCTATGGTGTACATGTATTCGATTTTTAATGCCGGTAACATTTTAATTTCAGTCTCATTCTAAAAATACCCTCACCGTCTATGATTGCTATGATTTTATGAAAACTCGTCATTACTGCTCTTTTAGTAATATTAGGATTATTCTCCGTGCTACTACCATTCTTACTACCAGTAGAAGCACAGAGAATTCGAATTACCGTTCTACTATCACAGCTACAGTGCTACTCACGTCCAAACCATCCATATCAATTGAAATCCATATGAGCCACGATTACAATCATAAACTTCCGAAATAAGGCCCTCTCGTTTTATTTTACTAATATTATAAAGGCGAAAGTTTGTGAAGTTGGACTCATGGATGGATGGATGTTTGTTACTCTTTCACGCTAGAAGCGCTACTACCACTGCAGCTGAGGTCAGTCAGCGGGGAATAAACCCAATATTGTAACATTAACAAGTAACATAAGAAGTAACATTTATAAACATACATTTTATTATCACTAATCATTTTTTAAACGTTAAAATAATAAACTTATTCCCCTTTATTACAAAACATGGACTAGGGATAGTTTCGGTTTTAAACAAAGGTTTATCGCATTTTTTATTACAAATGATGGTTTTTACATCGGGTTTGGTCTTGGTACTTTGTTTAAACCCACCCATTACATAGTTTAATATTTAGCCCGTGGTTTATGGAAATGACAAACGTCAATTTCAAGGTTTTCGTAAAATGTCGTTCCTTTACAAGCCAAAGGTTGTTCCAATATTTTGAAAGTGAAAAATGTAAATTATAATATTTTTAATAATAATAAAAGAGGTAAAAACTAAATGAACGGTTTCTGAATAATAAATTTTCTAATAGATTGCATTTCAGAATGTGTGATATTTTACAAGAAAATCATAAATTTTATAACATATTCAAGAAACGGAACGTTGCACTCAATAATTAAGGAAGTGTCTGAATTTTTTACGTTCATTGATCTATGGACATGTAGTCCAAAGTTCTGTTTACTTTTGTAATAAGATCAGAATGTAACTATGATACTTTCCTAAGATCCAGACTACGAAGTTCCAGTTTAAAACTGGATTTGTCATTTTTTTTGTAATAAGACCATTTAAGTCCTTATTGACTACGTTTAAAAAATATCCATACATTACATTTACAAAGAAAATGATTTTATTGTAAATTTTCAATTTTCAATGATACATAAAATAACAGATAAATAAAATTTATCATAATGATTATTTGTTGAAATAAATATAATGATGCTAATATTTTCTAATATGACAACATTACAGATATTGAACGAATAGAACGAATGAAATATACTGAACAAGTGAAGAATGAAACGGATCTTTACCCTTTGTTTGTGTAATGTTGTACTATGAACGATATGCGCGTGTGCGCGAATGTTTCCGTCAAGTCGTCGACTCTGTATGCAATGCACGCGTTTCATTCGCGTCCTTCAAACGAATCAAGTGATTGTGAAATAAGTTTATGAAACTTTGAAAGTTCTATAAAAGTTGGAAAACTAAATAAATATGCCAAGAAAACTTTGTAAAATAGAAATACATTAGTGTTAGTGCATTAATGAGTAAGAAATCGAGAATTAACACCGTGAAATGTTATTTTATAGGACAGTTAAAAGTTGAGTGAACTTTCGTACCTTGTTCGCTTGGAGCTAGGCAAATCCCACAGGTGTTATTGTATTGTTAATGTTGTGGTAGCTAAATCCTAGCAACCGTTTGAAAATGGAATTAAATTTTAAAAGTGGTATTCTAGCAAAAGTGTATTACAACAATAAAAAATATGTTGTTACCATGAGTACCGTAAAATTGTGAAAGAGATGCACAAATACTTTTTTCGTGGAATGGAAGAAAGGGAACGGTTCGAAATGTGTCCGAAGAGATTTTACAAAACTTTTTTAGTGCTTCTGAGCTTAGTACAATTTACATGTACAGCTGACACCACAGGTAAGTTGAAACCGAAACTACATAAAGTTTAATACAATGTTTCATTCATGTTATTTAGAGTAAAAGTCTATTAATTTAGGCAAAAAACTATTACTTGCATTGCAAAAGAAAGAAATACTTTTGGAGAGTTATTACTTAAATGCATAGGTATTTGAAAAATAATTCTAATGTGATTTTATTATATGTTAGTACAAATAGTAATTTAATTAGTTATCTATTTAATAAACAAATATATTGTAACATAACTTTACTTTAAAGTTACAAGGTATAAAATACTGTTGCTTTTACTTATACATAAAAATTTAAAATGACTTAACACCATCATCAATATTATCAATCAGATAGGAAAGGTGTATAACAAACAAATGCAACAACCTTCTATAGGTATGTTGTACTTCAATCTTCTTTCTCTTATAGATATCTGTTCTTCAAGAAGGGCGACAAAACCCTGCTGAAGAACTACAGATCCATTGCGCTTCTGAGCCACGTGTATAAGCTGTTTTCGAGGGTCCTCACTAACCGTATTGCACGCAGGCTTGACGAC